>LR812535.1:1938377-2059628 GCA_903798195.1 Danio kyathit
AAAAGACTCTATATTTCAAATAAATGCTCTTCTCTTGAGCTTTCTATTCCTCTGTAAATCCTTCAAAATTAAACACATCACAGTTTCCACAAAGACATGAAGCAGATTGTTAAAGCATATTGAACTGTTATGTTGAAAAAGTTTTCAATTACAGGAATAAATGACATTTCAGCAAATATTCAGATAGAAAACTTCTAATGTTTAAAAACTATAATTATTTTATTAATGAATAAAAACTTAATAAATATTAATTAATTGAAAAACTTGAGTAAATTGATTAAATGAATGACTAAATAAAAGAATGAATGACTGACTGAATGATTAAATAAATAAACTAATGATTAAATGAACGAATGAATGACAATCAATGATTACATGAATGAATGAATGATAACAAGAACGAATGAATGACTATATGAATGAATGAATGAATGAATGGATAAAATCAATGAATTAATGAAGGATTAAATGAACGAATGAATGACAATGAATGATTACATGAATGAATGAATGATTACAAGAACGAATGAATGACTATATGAATGAATGAATGGATTAAATCAATGAATTAATGAAGGATTAAATGAACGAATAAATGACAATGAATGATTACATGAATGAACAACTATATGAACGAATGAATGAATGAATGAATGGATTAAATCAATGAATTAATGAATGATTACATGAATGAATGACTATATGAATGAATGAATGGATTAAATCAATGAATTAATGAATGATTAAATGAACGAATGAATGACAATGAATGATTACATGAATGAATGAATGACTATATGAATGAATGAATGAATGAATGGATTAAATCAATGAATTAATGAATGATTAAATGAACGAATGAATGACAATGAATGATTACATGACTGAATGAATGACTATATGAATGAATGATTGAATGAATGGATTAAATCAATGAATTATGAAGGATTAAATGAACGAATGAATGACAATGAATGATTACATGAATGAATGAATGATTACAAGAACGAATGAATGACTATATGAATGAATAAATGGATTAAATCAATGAATTAATGAAGGATTAAATGAACGAATGAATGACAATGAATGATTACATGAATGAATGAATGAATGACTATATGAATGAATGAATGGATTAAATCAATGAATCAATGAATGATTAAATGAACGAATGAATGACAATGAATGATTACATGAATGAATGAATGAATACAAGAACGAATGAATGACTATATGAATGAATGAATTAAATCAATGAATTAATGAACGAATGAATGACAATGAATGATTACATGAATGAATGAATGAATGACTATATGAATGAATGAATGAATGAATGGATTAAATCAATGAATTAATGAATGATTAAATGAACGAATGAATGACAATGAATGATTACATGAATGAATGAATGATTACAAAAATGAATGACTATATGAATGAATGAATGGATTGATTAAATCAATGAATGAATGAATGATTAAATGAATGAATGAATGAATGAATGAATGAATGAATGAATGAATGAATGAATGAATGACCCACTGGAGGAATAAATGATTAAATGAAGATATCAATGATTAAATAAACGATTAAACAAACTATTAAATGAATGATTACATGAAATGAATGAATAATTTAATGAAGGAATGACTAAATGAATGAATTATCAAATTAATTAAATGATTAAATATTTGAATAAATGATTAAATGAAGGAATGAATAGATGAAGAATGATCAAAGGAAGGAATGAATGATTAAATGAACAAATGAATAATCAAATGAATTTGATCAAATGAATTAATGAACAAATGAATTAATAAATGACCATTTAAAAGGAATGTATGAGGGCGACAAATGACAAATGAGGGCGGCGTGGTAGCGCAGTGGGTAGCACGATCGCATCACAGCAAAAGGTCGCTGGTTCAAGCCGCGGCTGGGTCAGTTAGCATTTTTGTGTAGAGTTTGCATGTTCTCCTCGTGTTGGCATGGGTTTCCTCCAGGTGCTCCAGTTTCCCTCACAGTCCAAACACATGCGCTATAGGGGAATTGGGTAAGCTAAATTGTTCGCGGTGTGTGTGTGTGTGTGTTGGTGTGTGTGCATGTGTAAATGAGTGTGTATGGGTTGCAGCTAGAAGGGAATCCGCTGCGTAAAACATATGCTGGATAAGTTGGCGGTTCATTCCGCTGTGGCGACCCCAGATTAATAAAGGGACTAATCTGAAAATGAATGAATGAATGAATGATCAAATGAAATAATGAATGATTAAATTAATTAATGACCAAATGAATGAATGAATGATTAAATAAATGAATAAATAATCAAATGAATTATTAAATGACCATATGAATGAATGAATGATCAAATTAATTAAAGAATCATCAAATGAAGAAATGGATGATTAAAGAAGGAATAAATGATTAAATTAATGTTTAAATGAATGAATCAATGATCAAATGAAGGAATTGTTACATGAATGAATGATCAAATGAATTAATAAAATGAAGAAATTAATGATAAAATGAAGGAATTGATGATTATGTGAATGAATGATCAAATGGATGAATGAATAAATGACCAAATGAATGATCAAATGGATGAATGAATAAGTGACCAATCGAATGATCAAATAAATTACATCAAATCAAGATCAGCATCAAATCAAACATCAAATGAAAGAATGAATGGCTAAATAAATAAATGCATGGTCAAATGAATGAATGGATGATTAAATGAATGAATCAATTGATCAAATCAATCTACAAAATTTAAATGCCACTACACACAGTTTTGTCTTTTCTAAAACCCAGTGTTTTGCCTACATAGACCCCATTTTAAACATCGCATGCAATCCCATAATGCATCGCAATGCGCTCAGTTTCCAAATACATGGATAAAAGAAATGAAACTCTGCTGCACTCATTGAGCCGTTTGAATCTGCCTGTGAAGAAAACACAACAGAAACAACACGAGCAGCAGATATTTCATCATAATCACTTATAGGATTGTTTAGGGAAGCGATTAAGAGTGAAAACCCGAGATGAAAACCGGTAATTAGACAAAAGCAGCCGCAAGAGCTCTTTCAATTTCCCAGAAAACATCAGGCAACAAGAACAAATCTGCTCACGACACCACCGCAGAAACCAGAGCCTGGAGCACACTCAACTATCTGCAGCTCTCAGACACAAGGCCAAAGCAATCAAGAGGAGGAATGATGTGGAAGTGACTCCAGTGTGTGTTTGGCAGAGAAAAAGCATTAGGAACAATAAAAATGTACCATAAAAAATTTAAATGCATCACAAATAATAAAACGCATCGCAGAAATACAAAGCACTCAACAACAAAATATAATCACCACCCTGAACTCATCATGGGGCTTTTCCTGAAATGCAGCACTAGCCAGTAGATTATAAATGCGAGTGTATATGCGTGTGTTTCTGTGTGTGTGTGCGTGCGTGTGTGTGTGTGTGTGTGTGTGTGTGTGTGTGTGTGCGCGCGAGTTTAGAGCTTGTAGTGGTATGATAAATCCATACAATTCAAATCGAGAAAATATTTTGCATGTGTTTTGAGGTTATACGAATGCATTGTGATTCTCCCTTGAATAGCAATCTGCTATAAACTACCTTAGGGCATCTTCTGTTGTTATCAAATAGCCTAGAATGCCGTCTGCTGTTATACACTAGCCAAGAGCGCCGTCTGCTGTTATAAACTAGCCTACAGCACCACCTGATGGTGAAAACTAGCCTAGAGCGCCATCTGTTGTTATAAACAAGTCTAGAGTGCGTTCTGCCATTTTAAACTAGTCTAGAGCGCCATCTGCTGTTAAACATTAGAATACTGTCTGGTGTTATAAACTAGCCTAGAGCACCGTCTGATGGTGAAAACTAGCCTAGAGCTTCATCTGCTGTTATAAACTAGTCTAGAGTGCCATCTGCTGTTATAAACTAGCCTAGAGCGGCATCTGCTGTTAAACATTAGAGCGCCGTCTGCTGTTATAAACTAGCCTAGAGCACCGTCTGATGGTGAAAACTAACCTAGAGCTTCATCTGCTGTTATAAACTAGTATAGAGTGCCGTCTGCTATTATAAACTAGCCTAGAGCACCATCTGCTGTTAAACATTAGAGCGCTGTCTGGTGTTATAAACTAGTCTAGAAAGCCGTCTGCTGTTATAAACTAGCCTAGAGCGCCGTCTAATGGTCAAAACTTGCCTAGAGCTTCATCTGCTGTTATAAACTAGCCTAGAGCGCTGTCTGATGGTCAAAACTTGCCTAGAGCGCCATCTACTGTTAAAAAATAGCCTAGAGTGGCATCTGCTGTTATAAACTAGCCTACAGCACCATCTGATGGTGAAAACTAGCCTAGAGCTTTATCTGTTGTTATAAAGTAGTCTAGAGTGCCGTCTGCCATTTTAAAGTAGTCTAGAGCTCCATCTGTTGTTAAACATTAGAATACTGTCTGGTGTTATAAACTAGCCTAGAGCACCGTCTGATGGTGAAAACTAGCCTAGAGCGCCGTCTGATGGTCAAAACTTGCCTAGAGCGCCATCTACTGTAAAAAAAATTGCCTAGAGTGGCATCTGCTGTTATAAACTAGCCTAGAGCACCATCTGTTATTATAAACTAGCCTAGAACGCCGTCTGCTGTTAAAAAATAGCCTGAGCGGCATCTGCTGTTATAAACTAGCCTAGAGCACCATCTGTTATTATAAACTAGCCTAGAACGCCGTCTGCTGTTAAAAAATAGCCTAGACTGGGATCTGCTTTTCAAAACTAGCCCACAGCGTCATCTGTTATTATAAAATAGCCTAGAGCGTCATCTGTTAATATAAACTAGTCTAGAGTGCCATCTGCTGTTAAACATTAGAGCGCTGTCTGGTGTTATAAACTAGTCTAGAATGCTGTCTGCTGTTATAAACTAGCCTAGAGCACCATCTGTTATTATAAACTAGCCTTGAACGCCGTCTGCTGTTAAAAAATTGCCTAGACTGGCATCTGCTTTTCAAAACTAGCCTAGAGCGTCATCTGTTATTATAAACTAGCCTAGAGCGTCATCTGTTAATATAAACTAGTCTAGAGCACCATCTGCTGTTAAACATTAGAGCGCTGTCTGGTGTTATAAACTAGTCTAGAATGCCGTCTGCTGTTATAAACTAGCCTAGAGCGCCGTCTGATGGTCAAAACTTGCCTAGAGCGCCATCTACTATAAAAAAATAGCCTAGAGCGGCATCTGCTGTTATAAACTAGCCTAGAGCACCATCTGTTATTATAAACTAGCCTAGAACGCCGTCTGCTGTTAAAAAATAGCCTAGAGCGGCATCTGCTGTCATAAATTAGCCTAGAGCGCCATCTGCTGTTATAAACTAGCTTAGACTGGCATCTGCTTTTCAAAACTAGCCTAGAGCGTCATCTGTTATTATACTGTAAACTAGCCTAGAGCGTCATCTGTTATTATAAACTAGCCTAGAGCACCGTCTGCGGTTTTAAAATAGCCTAGAGTGGCATCTGCTGTTATAAACTAGCCTACAGCACCATCTGATGGTGAAAACTAGCCTGGAGCTTTATCTGTTGTTATAAACTAGTCTAGAGTGCCGTCTGCCATTTTAAACTAGTCTAGAGCGCCATCTGCTGTTAAACATTAGAATACTGTCTGGTGTTATAAACTAGCCTAGAGCACCGTCTGATGGTGAAAACTAGCCTAGAGCTTCATCTGCTGTTATAAACTAGCCTAGAGCTTCATCTGCTGTTATAAACTAGTCTAGAGTGCCTTCTGCTATTATAAACTAGCGTAGAACGCCATCTGCTGTTAAACATTAGAGCGCTGTCTGGTGTTATAAACTAGTCTAGAATGCCGTCTGCTGTTATAAACTAGCCTAGAGCGCCGTCTGATGGTCAAAACTTGCCTAGAGCGCCATCTACTGTTAAAAAAAATAGCCTAGAGCGCCATCTGCTGTTATAAACTAGCCTAGAGCACCATTTGTTGTTATAAACTAGCCTAGAACGCCGTCTGCTGTTAAAAAATAGCCTAGAGCGGCATCTGCTGTCATAAAATAGCCTAGAGCGCCATCTGCTGTTATAAACTAGTCTAGAGTGCCATCTGCTATTATAAACTAGCCTAGAGCGTCATCTGTTATTATACTGTAAACTAGCCTAGAGCGTCATCTGTTATTATAAACTAGCCTAGAGCACCGTCTGCGGTTTTAAAATAGCCTAGAGTGGCATCTGCTGTTATAAACTAGCCTACAGCACCATCTGATGGTGAAAACTAGCCTGGAGCTTTATCTGTTGTTATAAACTAGTCTAGAGTGCCGTCTGCCATTTTAAACTAGTCTAGAGCGCCATCTGCTGTTAAACATTAGAATACTGTCTGGTGTTATAAACTAGCCTAGAGCACCGTCTGATGGTGAAAACTAGCCTAGAGCTTCATCTGCTGTTATAAACTAGCCTAGAGCTTCATCTGCTGTTATAAACTAGTCTAGAGTGCCTTCTGCTATTATAAACTAGCGTAGAACGCCATCTGCTGTTAAACATTAGAGCGCTGTCTGGTGTTATAAACTAGTCTAGAATGCCGTCTGCTGTTATAAACTAGCCTAGAGCGCCGTCTGATGGTCAAAACTTGCCTAGAGCGCCATCTACTGTTAAAAAAAATAGCCTAGAGCGCCATCTGCTGTTATAAACTAGCCTAGAGCACCATTTGTTGTTATAAACTAGCCTAGAACGCCGTCTGCTGTTAAAAAATAGCCTAGAGCGGCATCTGCTGTCATAAAATAGCCTAGAGCGCCATCTGCTGTTATAAACTAGTCTAGAGTGCCATCTGCTATTATAAACTAGCCTAGAACGCCATCTGCTGTTAAACATTAGAGCGCTGTCTGGTGTTATAAACTAGTCTAGAATGCCGTCTGCTGTTATAAACTAGCCTAGAGCGCTGTCTGATGGTCAAAACTTGCCTAGAGCGCCATCTACTGTTAAAAAATAGCCTAGAGCGGCATCTGCTGTTATAAACTAGCCTAGAGCACCATCTGTTATTATAAACTAGCCTAGAACGCCGTCTGCTGTTAAAAAATAGCCTAGAGCGGCATCTGCTGTCATAAATTAGCCTAGAGCGCCATCTGCTGTTATAAACTAGCTTAGACTGGCATCTGCTTTTCAAAACTAGCCTAGAGCGTCATCTGTTATTATACTGTAAACTAGCCTAGAGCGTCATCTGTTATTATAAACTAGCCTAGAGCACCGTCTGCGGTTTTAAAATAGCCTAGAGTGGCATCTGCTGTTATAAACTAGCCTAGAGCAACATCTGTTATTATAAACTAGTCTAGAGCACTGTCTGCAGTTAAAAAATAGCATAGAGTGGCATCTGCTGTTATAAACTAGCCCAGACTGGCATCTGCTGTTAAACACTAGAGCACTGTCTGCTGTTATACACTAGCCTAGAACTTCATCTAATATTATAAACTAATATTAAAATTAGCCTAGAGCTTCATCTGCTGTTATAAACTAGTCTAGAACGCCATCTGCTGTTAAACATTAGAGCGCTGTCTGGTGTTATTAAATAGCCTAGAGCGCCGTCTGATTGTCAAAACTAGCCTAGAGCATGATCTGCTATTATAAACTAGCCTAGAGCGCCATCTGCTGTTTTAAACTAGCCTAGAGCACATCTCTTTTTAATAACTAGAGCGACGTCTACTGTTATAAACTAGCCTAGAGCACCATCTGCTGTTATAAACTAGCCTAGAGTGGCATCTGCCGTTATAAACTAGTCTAGAGCGTTATCTGATGGTCAAAACTAGCCTAGAGCACCATCTGCTGTTATAAACTAGCCCAGACTGGCATCTACTGTTATAAACTAGCCTAAAGCACTATCTGCTGTTAAACACTAGCCTAGAGCGCCATCTAATTTCATAAACTAGTCTAAAGCGCCATCTGCTGTTAAACACTAGCCTAGAGTGTCATCTAATTTCATAAACTAGTCTAAAGCGCCATCTGCTGTTAAACACTAGAGCACCGTCTGCTGTTATACACTAGCCTAGAGCTTCATCTAATATTATAAACTAGCCTAAAGCACTATCTGCTGTTAAACCCTAGCCTAGAGCGTCATCTAATTTTATAAATTAGTTTAAAGCGCCATCTGCTGTTAAACACTAGAGCACCATCTGCTGTTAAACACTAGAGCACCATCTGCTGTTAAACACTAGCCTAGAGCTTCATCTAATATTATAAACTAGACTAAAGCGTCATCTGCTGTTATAAACTAGCCTAGAGCACCATCTGCTGTTATAAACTAGCCTAGAGCACCATCTGCTGTTATAAACTAGCCTAGAGCACTGTCTGCTTTTGTAAACTGGAGCGCCGCCTGCGGTTTTAAACTAGCCTAGAGTGCCGTCTTCTGTTAAACACTAGTCTAGAACGCCATCTGCTGTTAGACACTAGCACAGAGCGCCATCTGCAGTTCAGAACTAGCCTTGAGCTCCATCTGTTGATATAATCTAGATGCATTTCATGTGCAATGCATTGTGAAAATTTCAGAAATAATCCACAAATTGCAATGCACTGATTTATCGCCCCGGCATTAACGTTTGCCGTGGCTGCCTTTTGATAATCTGTGGATGAAATCAGTTCAGAAACACTGTATAAATGTTATGATGAAGAGCTGATGTTTGCTTTATGTGAATGTTTGCACATGTGGAGAAAGACCTGCTCTTTTGAGGGAACAGCGACCCTTTGTTTATTGGACGTGTTTGAAAGGAGAAAACCCTCTGAATCTGGCAGACGCAGGGAACATTTGACGATCATTTCTTGTTGTTTGGAGGAAAAGCAGTGCTTCCCTTAAGTCCACTGAGGCCATTTTCAAATTTTTGAATTAGACAATTATTTAATAAATGAAGTGAATAAGTCATCTGTCCTGGAACACAACCAGAAGCCACACAAAGACTGTTGAAAAGAATGGTGAAATCCAGACTACATCAAAGTCAGTCTTTCCCAGTAACTGTAGTCTGTGACTGGATTTTGTAAGGATTGGAAAGAGGCCTACAGATGATTGGCTTTGGTTCATAGGATCAGTAACTATAAACATATTAACCCTGTGTTGCTGTTTCTAACATTAGAACATTTTCTACATTGGATGTTTTGGGAGGGATTGATGGATGGATGGATGGATGGAAGAATGGTTTTGGGATGGATGGATGGTTTAGGGAGGGATGGATGGATATTTTTGGGAAGGAAGGATGGATGGATGTTTTGGGATGGATAATTGGTATTGAGCAGGATGGATGGTTTTGGGAGGGATTGATGGATAGATGGATGGATAGTTTTGGGATGGATGGATTGTTGGTTTTGGAAAGGTTGAATGGAAGGATGGTTTTTTGATCGATGATTGGTTTTGAGAGGGATGAATGGTTTTCGGAGGGATGGATGGATGGGTGGTTTTGGGAAGGATGGAATAATGATTTTGGGATGAATGGTTTTGGGAGAGATGAATGGATGGATGGATGGATAAATAGTTTTGGCAGGGATGGATGGATGGTTTTGGTAGGAAGGGAGGAATGAATGGTTTTGGGAGGGATGGATGGATAGATGAATGGGTGGTTTTGGGAGGGATGGATGGATGAATGAATGGGTGGTTTTGGGGGGATGGATGGATGGTTTTGGAAGGGATTGATGGATAGATGGATGGATAGTTTTGGGATGGATGGATTGATGGTCTTGGAAAGGTTGAATGGATAGATGGTTTTTTGATCGATGATTGGTTTTGAGAGGGATGAATGGATGGATGAATGGATAGATGGTTTTGGGAGGGATATATGGATGGATGGGTGGGTGGGTGGTTTTCGGAGGGATGGATGGATGGGTGGTTTTGGGAAGGATGGAAGAATGATTTTGGGATGAATGGTTTTGGGAGAGATGAATGGATGGATGGATGGATGAATGGTTTTGGCAGGGATGGATGGATGGTTTTAGTAGGGAGGGAGGAATGAATGGTTTTGGGAGGGATGGATGGATGAATGGGTGGTTTTTGGGGGGATGGATGGATGGTTTTGGGAGGGAGGGGTGGATGGATGGATAGTTTTAGGAGCCATTAAGGGATTAATGGTTTGGGAGAAACAAATGGACATTTTTGAGAGGGATAGATGGATGGCTTTGGAAGGGATGGATGTTTTGGGAGGGATGGATGCATGGATGGGTGGTTTTGAGAGGGATATATGGATGGTTTTGAGAGGGATAGGTGGATGGATGGATGGTTTTGGGATGGATGGTTTTGAGAGGGATAGATGGATGGATGGATGATTTTGGGAGGGATGGGTGAATGGTTTTGGGAGGGATGGATGGATGGTTTGGGTGAAATGAATGGACGTTTTCGAGAGGGATAGATGGATGGTTTTGGATGGGATGGATAGATGGATGCATGGGATGGGAGGATTTGGGAGGGATAGATGGATTGATGGTTTTAGAAGGTATATAGATGGATGGTTTGGGGAGGGATGGATTAATGGTTTTGGGAGGGATGGGTGGATGGATGGATAGTTTTGGGATGGATGGGTGGATGGATGGATGGTTTTGGGAAGAATGGATGGATGGTTTTAGGATGGATGGATGGTTTTGGGATGGATGGTTTTGAGAGGAATGAATGGATGATTTTGGGAGGGATGGATGGATGGATGAATGAATGGAGGGGTGGTTTTGGGATGGATGAATGGTTTTGGGAGGGATGGATGTTCTCTTTCAGAACATAGCATTACCCAATAGTTACTTTTAATTGCAGGTCTAAAACCTCCTAAACTATCTTCTCTGAAATCCCAAAATAAACCATAACTCCTCTAGAAGAATAAGCCTTGTCTGAACTTGACCCAGAGTCAGAAGACAACAGAAGTGTTTCAATTCAAAGTTGCAAAAAACATTTGCGAATAAATCAATGTTTCCATCCAATGAGAAACAAAAGAGAACAAAATCATCACTTCCTGCTAAACCTGCACAGATATCACTGAGAGAAGTGTAGTTTGCTGCACTGTCGGGATTTGCCACTGTGGTGTTTTTTCTCCTCTAATAAATGAGCTGCGCCTCAAAAGACGAAGACAAAACACAATGAACGTGGTGGCCTTTGGAGGCGTGAGACGGGAGCGCAGACAGATGCTCAAGACAGTTCTGGAGGGAATAATAATAGAAGAAGAAGAATACTGAAGCACTGTGATGATGGACTGACGGAGGACTGAGGCCTTTTACAATCAGCACAACAACAACATTTCAGATCTACAACTATGGAAAGCTGGAAACATGGAGAGCTGCAGACCAACATTAATGACGCAAAGACCCTCACACACACATTCATATCTGTCAAATCATCTGTCATCTGCCAAATTCATAGCAAACCCAATCAATGAATGTGATTTTAACATTTCTCAATGCAACATCCTCAATGAAACTAATTATAAATCTATGTTTACTCCTTGTTGTAGCGATTATTAGCTAGTGTCTACACAGTGATGGGTGTGTAAGCAGGAATGGCTGCATGTCACTAGAGCTTGTGTAACGGTGGAGTGCCTGTACATACATGTCCAGAGCTGTCATTACAACACAACTTCAGCTAAAAAAAAAAACAGGAAAGCAGAGCGAGACGCAATGACATGTGGATTAGTAACGGCTCTGATGGAGACACACACTCAGGTGAAGCTGAAGTTACGTCACACACTCAGGGTGGAGACTTCACCTGTTTGACAATCTCTGGACTTTAACACTTGTGCTCTGGGACGGACTCTGCACTCGAGAATTAAGGAGAACTTCATATCGAGAGCTACTACTGGCATTTCAGAATGAGAAGTAAAGATCTTGGATGAAGGTAAGATTACTGACCGTCCACACCGCAGCCGACTGGAGCAAAGAAAGCAGCACTGATTTTCCTATTTCAATTCTACTTCAGTTCTTTTCTCTATGTACACAGTGTAAAAGTTTTCCTTAATGTCTATCTAATTTTAATACTTTATATTCACTCTTATTTCTCTATAGCTATTATTTTCCAATATATCAATGTTTAATTCAATTCAAGTTTATTTGTATATCGCTTTTGACAGTAATTATTGCTTCAAAGCAGCTTTACAAAAGGTTCAATCAAATTAAAGTTATTATATACAGACATAGTTAACCTGCAATTGTATGGCTTATTGGAGATATCGATGTGTACATTGGTGATATTAAATATTCAGTTTTATTTTATCCCTCAATTTTATTTCATAATTTATTTCTTATTAATAATCATTTTAAGGTCATGGGCGGTCTTAAAAGCCGTTCACTGCATGTGTGTGATTGTGTATGGGATTAATATGTTAAATTTGATGAGAATTTTTTATTTAACCTGTTGATCAACATTATTAATAATATATTTACTATTATATATATATTTTTTTTATTCTGGAGAAAGTATTTTTTTTTAGTTTGGCTGGAATAAAAGCCTTTTTAAGCTCAATATTATTAGCCTTTTTAACCACCGACACTACTATTTCATTGCTCAGACTGACATTTCATATGACATCCACTGTTATTATATGGCACTGCTTTTATATAAAGGTTTAAAACAGTCTTAACTCATAATGAACTCAAAAATTGCTCTAGTACTTTCAAAATTAATTATTGTTATTATTATAGACCTTTTTCTTGGAACGCAAAATTACCCATTATGCTTTGTGTGTATGCGCAGGGAGAATGCTAAGAACTTCCGGTCGGCAGCAGATGGGTGTAAACGGTCATATTTTGGAGAGCTTTAAAACGATAGTTTTAATCTATTTTACCTGCTTTTATCATCTTTGAACTAATAATGTTGTTTATCAGCGCCACCTCCTGGACTGATCATTTAAAAAAATGTGATCTAATAGGATGGAAAACAGCCGCTGTGAGGCATTTCCCCCTCGTTGTCAGACGACATCTTCTGCAGTTTAAATGAAGCCTCGTCATCGCTAAAGTCAACAGTTTCTCTTTCTTTAAAATATATAACCAACCCAAACAAATATAGTCACCAAAATGTTTGACACACACACACGCAGCCTGCTGTACAGTCCCACTAACACACTGATTTAATAACTGTGACAAAGTGAAAATAAAGTGACGTTTTGAAATGACAGAAAAACACAAACCGTGGTAAACACAACACACTAATGAAACACAAACGACTCGCGATTAAAATCAACATGCAAATCAGCCAGCAGAGCATCAGTAACAGACTTTTATTGGACATTTTTGTAAATTGCATGACTTACACACCTGTTAAGTTTCATGCCAGTAATCTGGTTTGCTCTATGATGCAGTGAAGTATTGTGTGTGTGTGTGTGTTGAAGAGCCGCTGAGCTAACAGCTGACAGGCCGGGGAAACACACACACTGTATTTCTGACGGCAGACACGTGAACTAGGAGAACGTTTTTCTCTAAAAACACTCCGTACTCCACTCAAAACGCTATTGAAACGCATTTTCGGAGCGCAAATTTCCAGTTGTAAACACTGTAAATGGAAGTTCTTAACATTCTACCGGAAGACGCTGGTCGCTATGGCGCCCTCCATGCAGCAGCCAAGAAAAAGGTCTATAGGTAACACTTTATTTTGATGGTTTATAGTAGACTGTCTGCTTAATATCTGTTGATATGCTCCTTCAACAGGCATTAACTGACTATAAGAAACTTTGCAAGTACACGTCAACTTACACTAACCCTAACAGTCTACTTATAATCTAATGAGAATTAGCAAGTAGATGCAATGTAACAAATTCAACAAACGGACGATCAAAAATAAAGTGTGACCTTATTATTAATATTTTTTTGACCATTTTTCACTCTTTTCCTCTTCTGAATTGCATGATGGAACCTAGATTTTTTTCTCTAACAGCTTCTGATGTTGAAAAGATTGAAAACGTGGCATTTTGTTTAATAGTTTTAAGTGCTATATTGTCTGGGTTGGTGATGTAAACTATGTTACAAAAACCTGGTTATAGGTTATTTTCAGACTTAACTTGCAATATATTGTTTCAAACTAATAAAATGTTAATAAATGTCACTGTAGAGTTGACCTTTCAACATCAAAAGTGGACAGAACTAGTCATGGGACGATAACCGTTTTCAAGGTTTACCGCGGTTTGGAAAAGTCAAGGTTATCATACCACCAAAATTTTCTCTAATACTGTTTCTAAGGTATGTGTAAGATTTTTTTTATTTACATTTTTTAACATCAGCATCTCCAGCAGAAAAGATATCCAAAGATGCTGTTTTAAATTGTAAATAAATCTGTGTTTTTGAAACTAATGAAGACAGCAGAAGTCAATGATTCATTTTCATTATTTAGCCTGGCACGTTTACTGCTCCAAAATATTATAAATGTTTCTCAAAATAAAATATATTGTGTTCAAAGGGGAAAAAACTTTTAGTTTTTTACCCAGACATTTAAAAAGAATATATTTTAGAGCAGTAATCACATTACCGTGATACCGTGATATTTTTATTCAAGGTTATCATACCGTCAGAATCTTATACCGGCCCATGCCTAGACAGAGCAGAGATCAACATCCCATAATGCAATTCACAACCATAAATAAACAGAAAAAAAACTGTGAATCACGAAATATGAAACCTGTCAATTAACAGATATTTCTTACAGTCTATTCTGAATATTTTAGTCAAATTAGTTATAGCATAATATATCATTTCAAAGTAAAAACACTGTTTCTAATCAGCAGCATCAATATATCTAAGTTCTTTTCAGAGATCAAATACGGCTGAATCGTACAAAAACAAATAATTGTAGTTTGCATGCTATTGTGAAAATATCAATGAAACATGATGACGGTATTTGGGGAATCGCTCTGTTCAAGCTGTACAAGTCTCGTCATGTTAGCAGAAACTGCTTCAGATGTGGGTGTGAGTACAGTAAACGCACACCTTTACAGGAAAACATGCACAAAAGGTTTTTAACATTACATCATGACTGAACTTTAAGAAGATATTTTTTAAAAAGCAAGATAACTTTACCACAATAAATAACTGTCCTTTTTCTAATATATTGAATTAAATTAATATTAATTTTTGATGCATATTTTGGAAAATGCTTTGAAATTTTTCAAAACTTCAACACACTCTGGGCAAATTGACCCCCCTTTGGTTATGTTGGTGGCTGTTTTTGCCCCATTGACTTCTATTATAATCACATTTATTGATTGCAAAGCCATGACAGCATATAATCATGCATTCTTGATTGCTGCTGGTTTTCCCTATTGAGAAGAGATGCAAGGCAGGCACAGTGCACTTGGGCGGCCCTGGCCCGGTTGGAAGAGGTGGGCCAGAGCGCGGTTCACTTGGGCTCAGGCGCGGTACGCTTACAGTGTGAGTGCAAGCTTGCCTAAGCCCGAAACTGAAAGCGAGATGTGACTTTTAAGAGACTGTATCATATGGATTAATTAATCATTCGTACTGTTTAATGAACGCAAACTGTCGTAGATTATTAAAGACGCAAACCCCTCACTGCACGTCAGCTGCGCCTTCAGCAAACCTCCTAATTCCTGCACGAGGACTTTACGATTGTTTATGAGCGTCAAAAGTGGCTGATCTCTTCGGCGAAATATTTGACTGCTTGTCACTGCATATCAAACAACTTAAACGATATAACTAAAGAAATGTCCACTGTGCTGAGCGAGAGCGCTTACTGAGGAGCGCATCATCGATGACGGAAGCGCGGCCAGGCCCGAATGTAATGTGAGTGCGGGCCGTCGGGGGAGACGGGAGGGGGGACAAGCGTGCTTTGGCCCGGTTCAAGGCAACAGTACATAGTGTGAGTACGGCCTAAGTGTATTTCTGCACACACACTATAATCTGCTGTTTTATTCCACTGAACTCCATATAAGAGACAGAAACTCTTCAGCACAGGCCAATCTTAAGGGTTAATGCTGACAACTGATGATCAACAGTAAAAATTAAATGTTTTACCTTTCTTATCAACCAAGAATGCATGATTATACGCTGTCATGGCTTTGCAATCAATAAAAGTCATTACAATGGAAGTCAATGGGGCAAAAACAGCCACCAACATAACCAAAGCGGAGAAAATTTGCCCAGAGTGTGTTGAGTTTTTGAAAATATTCATGAACAGTTCACAAACATTAATGCATGCTCTGGTGCACGAAAAATAAACAGCGTTTCACTTTGTAAGTAATGCAAACAATAGTAGTGCTATTTATGCATAATAAAACATGCAAATTAATGTAAAATAGATGCCAATAACGTTTTTTTTTTTCATAAGATGCATTAGCGCAGTACAACGTTACACTGATATATTATATATTTATATTTTCATTATTATTTTACATTCATCTTTATTTAAAATTATTATGAATTATAATTATGATTATAAAAACATAATTTTATTTGTTTTTATCTGTACGCCGCTTTGGATGAAAGCATCTACTAAATGGTTAAATGTAAACATTTCAAGTCAAAATTATTCGCCCCCCTGAATTTCTTTTTTTCCTTTTCAAATATTTTCCAAATATTGTTTAGCAGAGTATCACAGCATTTCCTATAATATTTTTCTTCTGGAGAAAGTCTTATTTTGGCTAGAATATAAGAATATATAATATATTTTTTAAACCCATTTTAAGGTCAATATTATTAGCCCCCTTAAGCAATATTTGCTTTGGATTGTCTACAGAACAAACCACTGTTATACAATGACTTGCCAAATTACTAGTGGTGTAACGGATCACAAATCTGCAGTTCGGATCACACTACGGTGTTTTTAGTCATGGATCGGACCATTCTTCGGATCAGCAAAAAAGTGAGGAGACAAATATCATTTGCTTTCCATTTATATAAGCAAAAAACATTGCTTTAACAAACAGAACTTGTAATGCTAATAAAATTAAAAATCAAGAAAGAACAGCTGAAGAAAGAGAAGTATTCAATATGAAATATGATCTTTGCTACTGCTGCTGATAATGCTAAATATAGAAATCTAACATCTTGTACAACAGATCACATTTATCTTCAATTAATGACTCAACAATTCACACATTAAACCTCATGTTTTATTATACTGTTGGTGGATTATTTCTGAAAACATATTCAGTGACATCATTTTGATGGTTGTTTGTCGCCATCTGTGGGTTACACAATGTAATTGCTTTCACCAGCATCAAACATTCACCAGCGTCATGTTTCATTAAACGGTGATTTTAATCTTTACCATAAACATCAGTGTTTATATCTGAACTATAATCTGTTCTCCCAGCACTTCTGTGTTATTTAATTGTTTATAACGAACTGAAAAAGTGTAAAAACTGGATCTCTCTCAATGCAGATTTGAATGCAGCACTGTGAAAGATTAATAAACATATGCAAATCATTATCATTTATCGTTTATGTTGCGCGGGTTTGAACTGAGATCACGATCTTTTAATGTTTAATTGTGCAGCTTTACACTGAATACATTAAAGCAGGATAAACAACCAGTGACAGAAAACACATTAAATTAATAGCCAAAGAAAGCATTTAGGTAGGTCCCACCACAACTTTTCCCATCATCATTATATCTTACAGGGAAGCCAAAATGTTTTCATGCACGTGATTTGAATGACACGGGAGGCGATCTCATGCAATGGTTATAAATGTTGGATTAACCGACAAGTTCAAAATAAATTAATCCGCGGGTCACGTGTGTTCTGAACCGTGAGTTGTGATCCGTTTCACCCCTACTAATTACCCTAACTTTACCCTAATAAAGTTAAGCCTTTAAATGTCACTTTAAGCTGAATACTAGTATCTTATATCTAGTATTTGTATTAACTAGAATATCTAGTCAAATATTATTTACTGTCATCATGGCAAACAGAAAAGAAATCAGTTATTAGAAATGAGTTATTAAAACTATTATGATTACAAATGCGTTATAATATAATTTAAAACAATTCAAATTTAACAGGAGAGCAAATAACTGTAAATTGCATTTATATTATTCGTTATATGCATTTAAATAATAAAATCTTAATGAAGATCAATATTTGTCAGGTAAGAGTGTTTTCAGTGAAGTGCTCTGAAATTGTATTTTATGAATGTGTTAGCTGAAGGCCTCATTATAGTGTATTTCCTCATTTCTGGTTGCATGTCAGTGAAGGAATGCCGTTCTGTCGGCACTCGCCGTCTCCCGCTGCTACTAAAGTGCCGATAAAACCTTTATTGGCCAACAAAAGCTGTTTTCTGTAGTGCCGTGCACACGTAAAGGGTGAGTGCTGCGAGTCACGAAAGCTGATCTAATGTGTGTGTGCGTGTCTGTAGAGTCCAGCCATGACCGTCCACACCACAGCAGCACTCATTTAACCTGTTTATCAATGTAGCTCACGCTGAAACAAATAACTCATTGGATTTACTAAATTTTTTTAAGGTGAGTGGTTGCAAACAATTTATATGGGCTGAATTTAAACAAATTAAATGTAGTCATGTTCAACTTAATTAGTTTACTTAAAATCAGCCCACAAATTGTTTGCAACCACTTACCTTAAAAAAAAAAAATAATAAATCAGTGTATGGTCACACATCTAGTATCTAAAAGTGCATTTAAAATATGCCAGAATGTGATTTTATTCTTTTAGATTTTATTTTGCAGGTCAATATTATTAGTCCCCTTAAGAAATATATATTTTTAATTGTCTACAAAACAAACCACTGTTATACAATAACTTGCCTAATTAACATAACTTGCATAGTAAAACTAATTAAAAACTAATTACTCATTTATAGACTAATTATGTAGCTTTAAAATGTCACTTTAAGCTGAACACTAGTATCTTGAAACGTATCTAGTAAAATATTATGTACTGTGATCACTATTATTTTTATAAATGCGTTCTTCTCTCTGTTAAACAGCACTTATAAATATTTGAAATGGAATAAAAATTTCAAAGGAGGGCAAATATGTTTGACTTAAACTGACTCAGACCTAATAGATGACAAATAAAAAAATAAAAAAATAAGAAAATCTAAAGCCATGTACAGTTACAGTGTGAAGATATAACATGTGGCTGTAAAGATGTCGTAACATCAGCTGTTAATATATAACTATACTGTAATCAAACACTGATTGAAATCAACAGCTCTGGAAAACGCTTCACCTGTGACCATCATTACATCACCTTTACAGTTATATTCAAACTCACAGAAATATATATATATATACACACAGTTGAAGTCACAATTATTAGCCCCCTTTTATTTTCTTTTTTAAATATTTCCCAAATGATGTTTAACAGAGCAAGGAAATGTTCACAGTATGTCTGATAATATTTTTTCTTCTGGAGGAAGTATTTGTTTTATTTCGGCTAGAATAAAAGCAGTTTTTAAATTTTTAAACACCATTTTAAGGTCAATATTATTAGCCACTTTAAGCTATATTATTTTCGATAGTCTACACAACAAACCATCGCTATACAATAACTTGCCTAATTCCCCTAACCTGCCTAGTTAACCTAATTAACCTAGTTAAGCCTTTAAATGTCACTTTAAGCTGTATAGAAGTGTCTTGAAGAATATCTAGTCTAATATTATTTACTGTCATCATGACAAAGAGAAAATAAATCAGTTATTAGAAATGTAATATTAAAACTACTGTATTATGTTTAGAAATGTGGTGAAAAAATCTGCTCTGTTAAACAGAAATTGGGGGGAAAAATAAATGGGGGGCTAATAATTCTGACTTCAACTGTATATATATATAGAGAGAGAGAGTTCAGATGCAAAACCCTCTAAATCCATCAGACCTCTTTTCTTGTAAATGAGCATTTTCTATCAGGCTCCTCTGATTAGGTTCAGAAGTTTCATTTTATAGTTAATGATAAGGTTATTAGCTGGTAAATAAAATATATATATATTTTTTAAAATTTAGACAATTCTTTGGTTTTTAACAAGGTAGATTTTCTTTTGCGTCAAAACCAGCTAAATCCACTTCTGCTTTTTTTGCAAAAACCTCTAAATCCACCTATCGGGACAAGACTGTATTTAGTTGTAAATCACTAAAGATGCTAATTAAAAATTATTTTATCAAACATAAAACACATTACACAATCCACATAAAATTAAGAAGAAAGAAAATGAATGAATGAAATCTGTCATGTAAGTGCATTAATCAATAACATTATTAAATCTTGACATTAATCAAATCTTAACAATCTGTTGTCATTTCTGATATTTGAGATTTAGATTTAATGTAAGTAGACCAATGTAAACGATGTAAACTAAGCTTGTTAAATTCAAATAATGTAGTGTAAAAACATTGTGAAACATCAATATCTGTGCATTGTCCATTAATAAAAACGTAATATAATTTATTGAATTAATATAAATAACGAATAGTTTAATACATTATATTAATATTTTTAAAAATAGCTTACATTAGCAAATATAACACAAGGCAGGATGTCTCTCAGACACTTTAAGAAGCTGTCATTCATTCATCCTGACCATACTCGGCCTCTTTTTCTTCTCTTGTTTATCCTCAAAGCATCCATGCAGGATAAAAGAACGGCATCTTCATCTTTTGTGAAACCGAGTTGCTGTTTAATATGTAGTAAATCGGACTCATCTAAAGTAGTGTCGCTGCGCGACTTCTGACTGTACAGTGTGTTTTCTTTTTCTTATAATGCACAGAGTTATGAGTTATGGGAAGTTTTTTTATTTGCCATTTACTGAAAATCGGACAGACGCATCCAGTTCATCAATCTTCACCTTTTAAAATCTGAATCGGAATTAAACAGTCTCCTGATAAAACCCGGCGTATCAGCGCACCGTTACATTGAAAACATATGATTTTATTCACACCTTCTGATTGGTTCCCGGGACATAACGGCTTTTGCCGTCAAAGGCAAGTGGCGTTTAGAGGCTTTTGCCAACAAACTGTTATTTCTGAATGTGCTGATGCTGCGATTTAGATGATCTGAAGCAAGAATATTTGTTGAACATGTACTACATGCCTAAAGCATTCGCTCATTTTGGCGGAAGTGGCGTTTATCGCTTTTGCATCTGAACTCTTCATATATATATATATATATATATATATATATATATATATATATATATATATATATATATATATATATATATATATATATATATAACTATAGTACATACATACAGTATATATATATGGCTGTATTTTGACACTGGTGGGAGGCATGTGTTAGTGCACCCACCAGTGACGATATAGAGCCACATCACAATGCTACAAGTGTGATATTGCATTTATACAACAGTTTGACGGCATAATCGTGTGTATAAAAAAGAGAATCAAACACGGAGAGTCTCAAAATCCCTTTTGTATGAGGAACTACTTTCTTCCGCCATTCAATCACATCTGACGTCAGAACAGCAGAAATCATTGCTCATTCACCAACGTCACTTTAGAGCTAGTGTTTGAATGATTCTCTAGCGTAATGTCTAAAGTGATGACAAAACAGCTGATTTTGCTCACATTTTAAGATTAAAAGGCTGAACAGCATGAAATGCCATCAGTCTACAGAGATTTCTCAGTTGCAATCGGAATTTCACAATAATTAATCCTGAAAAAGCCAAAGCAACGCAAACACTAGCAGTTTTTGTGGTATAAATTTGCAATACAATATACAAAAGAGAGAGATTGACTTAGAAAGCCACTGATTTATAACGATTTGTTCTGCTGTAGTTTAAAATTTACGCTGAGAAAATGCTGTTTTTCTCCTCTAAGCACTTATTATGCGGTCTCTGTCGCCATCTTGTGGTGGATCATCAACCTTCACTTTCTTTGGTTTGCTCAGACAGGCTGATGGTGGCCAATGCACTGAATCAGATGCTCCGAAGTTATACATATTTAAAACAGGCAGTGTCCTTATAAATAAACTGCATAGTTGCAATCTAAAGAACTACATTTTCTCCTAAGAAAGCCTCAAAAGTACATTATGTTGTCCAACAGCAGCAATATTTGTTAAACTGTAGAGCAGGGCTGTTCAATTAGTTTGTCATGGGGGCCAGTTCATGAAAAGCATCCCAAATGAGGGGCCGGAGAGATATGACTTGCAATATAAGTGATGACACAACAGCAAAATAAGAGCCCATATGCTGTATTTTTGCTCCTCAAGACACCCACGTTGTATTTTTCTACATTAAAATGTGAATATATTGTATTTTGAAACTAAATAACATCACTGCATTGTACAATAAGCTTGTTTTTACAAACATTCAAATGTTGTATTTCAAAGCACAACAAAAGCAGTGTATTGCTGAAGTAGGCTTCTTCTACATTCAGACTCATTCATATGTTGTTTTGAACTACATAATAATTATGGATGCAACAATTATAGATTTTGGTTGTACGATTATATAGTCTGAAGAACAATCATGGTTTCACGGTTATCACGTCTAATGTAAATTTAAGCTTTATATTAGGTGAGTATTTACATGAACGGTTGTTATCATCTGCGTTCATACATACATAATCATTTTAATAATTTGTAATAATTCGTCTAACGTATCTTTTGTTTAAATTGCACTGAAAGCGACGCACAACTCTCACCACTACGGCATGAGATGTTTTGTACTCGTTGCGTCTGGAAGGCGTTAGCTCATTGCTCCGCTTGAGCGCGCATATTGGCTTAAATTCTTACATTGGAAATAACGAACCTGAGCGTGGAAAAGATGCGATATGTGAACGGCCCGCTGCTAAAGTTAATACAGTGTGCGTGCGTATTAGCCTTGATGTATAAGGTCGGAACTTTAAACTAGCGCACAGGTGGCATAACTTTGTTTAGTTGCAGCAGTTTCGATCCGTGCAACAGAAACGTGGCGTTGAGAAGCCTTTACGATTAAGTATCCAAATGTTTTCGGCTGCTAACGCCACTCACTCGCTTAATGTCAGGTGAATCACCCTCTGCGCAGCCTTCAACTTCAGCTCATGCTGTATTGAACTGACGCACGTCACTTCATAACTATAGCGGCCGTTTTTCGACTGAACTAAATTTATTTTTGATGTCATGGTCATACTATTTGGAGGGCCGGAACAAATTGCCTCGCGGGCCGAACCGCCAATTAAATAGCCCTGCAGTAGAGTGTCCTCTGCTTGTCGCTGTATGTGGGCGGAGTAATACACAGGGGTGAAGGGTTGAGAGGCTAGACGAGTGCTGTTATTTGCTAAATATCCCACGGCTATCAGCCAATCAGATTTAAGAACCAGACAGAACTGTTGTATAAATATAGTGTATATATTTATACATTGCCTTACATTGGCATGGCAACAAGCTTAAGTTAACAGAAGTTGTTAACCGTCAGTTGTGCCGCATAACAATTCGCATACTATCTGTCCTAAAGAGTATGCGAATAAAGAATTACTGTGTCCCATAGTGTGTTGAAAAGAGTATGAAATGTCTTTGTTTGTTATGAATATGCACCCTCCAGTGGACAAAATGAAATAATGTGCCCTTAACGCTTCCAAAAGTAGACTGTTCCTTCAAAACCCCATGCAGACATCTGAATAACATGCTCTCCTTTACTGCGTTTCAGATTCTGGACTCTTCATGTTGTGATTATTCCTCGAGATGCCGCTCTGGACGTCCCAACAGCGCAAACCAGCGCCGCTCAGATGGAGAGCGCCCAGCCGCAGAGATAGGGTTTCACTCAACATGATCAGCCTTCCTCTGGCAGACTTCAGACACCTGTCCCACATCGGGCTGGACGGACACACTGACAATTTCGGAGATCTCTCCTTCCTGAAGGAAGGCCACAATCTCCTGCATCAGAGCTCAAGGAGCGAGCAGAATCTGTTTCTGGCCTGCGCACCGCCACCCAAACCACCCCGGGTCAACCTAGAGGAGCCAATCTGGGAGAAAACTGCATCAGAGCGTAGGCAGAAGAGCAGCTCTCTCCCTGTGCTGGACATGGAGGACGAGGATGAAGAGCTATGTCCGAAAACACTAATAAACACTGATCAGAAGCAAACTGACCAGATAAAGACTGATCAGACACAGACTGATCAGACCGACAGCGCCTTCACCTTCACTCTGGATTTGGGACCCTCCATACTGGACGCTGTACTGCAGGTGATGGAGAAGTCCAGTAATAGACATTTATAGAGCTGCACAAACACCTGAGCTATGAACTACGACAGTAAAATGAAAACGCTGCCTGACACAGACTGATCAGATCGACAGACACCTTCAGTCTGGATTTGGGACCCTCCACCCGCACACGTGAACTAAACCTACAATACTAATACTTAAAGGGGGCCTATTATGCAAAAATCATATTTATAAGGGGTTTAAACCCAGTAGTGTCTCAGCAGTGTGTGAATATCTCCAGCCTCTAATGGTAAACATGAATTAATTGTATTTTTATAATCAGACTTGATGAAAGAAACACTTTGATTGACATTCTCCCTTTGTACGTGTCATCAGAGGGGGAAAGCCCCGCCCACTAGTGCTCATCTCCCCCTCATTAGCATAAACAACAGCCTTGAGTGAGAAGCAGCCGTCTGTCCATTAGCCATTAGAGTGTTTGAGCTGCTGAAGATAATGTCAGCATAGACTAAGAGGATTATAGATGTGGAGTTTTAGATGAAGCACAAATGAAGAGTGACTGGAGCGACACAGACTGACAGAAGCACACACCCACACTGAAGCACACATGCACAATTGACCAGCACTGACAACACACACACTGCTGTTTTACATCTGTCACTATGATGACGCACAGGCGTCTGTAGATCCTCCCACTATTGAAAAGAGCACAATCTCATTTGAATTTAAAGCGACAGTCACCAAAACACTGGTAACGCTTTACTTGAAGGGGTGTTCATAAGACTGTCATGACATGACAACATAATGACTTTATGCATGCTTATGACAAGTGTTATTACGTGTCATTCACTCAGTTATGCCATTTTAAATACAAAGATAACACTGTTTGAGATGTCGGTGTTATGACAACTTGACATTAGCAGGGCAACATTCATTCATTCATTTTCTTTTCGGCTTAGTCCCTTTATTAATCCGGGGTCGCCCCAGTGGAATGAACTGCTAACTTATCCAGCATGTTTTTACGCAGTGGATGCCCTTTCAGCCGCAACCCATCTCTGGGAAACATCCACACACACACACTCATTCGCACTCATACACTATGGACAATTTGGCCTACCCAATTCACCTGTACTGCATACTTTGGGACTGTGGGGGAAACCGGAGCACCCGGAGGAAACCCACGCCAACGCAGGTAGAACATGCAAACTCCACACAGAAACGCCAACTGACCCAACTGAGGCTCGAACCAGTGACCTTTTTGCTGTGAGGCGACAACACTACCTACTGCGCCACTGCGTCGCAGGACAACATAACTTGTCATAAACATGATTGTCATGAGGCATTATAATTGTGTCATGAATATTTTTCTGATCACTTTTTCTAGAGGAATAAACTGTATTTGTCATTAAAATTACATTTTATAACAGCTTCACTGATTTTTAATGACATTTTAATGGCAAATCTTCTATTTGTACTACTGTAGTTGAGGTCAAGAAAAAAAAATTAATGATGTTATTATATTAATCACCACATGACTTTGATTATTTTGTATATGACAACATACAATAATTACATTCAACATTTTTTTTCAATTGCATTTATCTGCTTTATATTAAGATTATATTACATTATCTGCTAAATAAGTATTAAACACAATGTCATGTTTTTTTTTCTGGGAATAATATTTCTAAAGGAGCTGTTAATATGGAATTGAACCATATTTTGGTGAAAACCCAAACAATACAAACATAAATAAAACTAAACTAAAAATCTGAAAAAACTGTAATGTTTAATAACAGTGGAATGACAGAAGGAGAAGGAAACATATTTAATACTTTATATAAAAAGCTTTTTTAAAATGCTGCAGCTTAAAGACGCCTCTCATATAGAGAATGAAGCCTCATGCATTGCTCAGGTGTGAGGTTCTCACAGACTTCAACAGAGCGTCTAAATCTTGATGCTTCTGTGGGTCTCGTCTATCAAATCTGAGCTTTATTCTGTATTCTCCATTGGATTCGGCTCAGGTGATTGGCTGGGCCATTCTACAGCTTTATTTTCTTTCTCTGAAAGCATCTGAGAGTCTCCTCGGCTGTGTTTTGGATCATTGTCTTGCTGAAATGTCCACCCTGGGTTCATCTTCATCCTCCTGCTAATGTAGATGTTGGACTGAAGCAGCTGATATTCATTTACACTGAGGAAGGGCAGAGGGTTGCTGAAGAACTACTGAGAGATTTCAGCTGCTGTCTGGGCTTTCACTGCCCAACTACCCCTCCCTTTCTTCATCTGTTCAACACTTTTCTTTGTGTCATTTCATTTTATTACACAGAACTTCATTTGTAAACTAATTAGATTAGTTTTCTTTGCATATATGGATTTCTTTGGTTGTTACCAACATCTGGTGAAAATTTCAAGTCAACGGCACCTTTAGAAACATGTTTTCTGAGAAAAATGGTGATGAGTTCAATACTTATTTGCCCCACTGTATGTTTTTTTTCCTGTAACGCAAAACTAAATTTGATGATCCAGAAACATTTCTGATTATTATTATTATTATTATTATTGTTGATGAAAACAGTTTTATACTTTTTGTGGAAAATGTGATATATCATTTTTTCCAGGATTAACAGATGAACAGAAATTTTAAAGGAACATTTTATAACATTATAATGTCTTAACTTTCATTTATGATTAATTAAGAATGTCGCTGCTGAATAAGGTTGTATATTATTAACTCAATTAAATATATACAAATGCTGTTCATTTTTATAGTCGTAACTATTAGATAATACTTTGGGGCATCACGGTGGCGCAGTGGGTAGCACGATCGCTTCACAGCAAGAAGGTCACTGGTTCAAGCCTCAGCTGGATCAGTTGGTGTGGGTTTTCTCCGGGTGCTCCGGTTTCCCCCACAGTCCAAAGACACGCGCTACAGGCGAATTGGGTAAGCTAAATTGTCCGTAGTGTATGAGTGTGAATGAGAGTGTATAGGTTGCAGCTGAAAAGGGAACCACTGCGTAAAAATATGCTGGATAAGTTGGCAGTTCATTCCACTGTGGCGACCCCTGATTAATAAAGGAACTAAGCCCAAAAAAAAAAATGAATGAATGATAATACATTGGGCGGCACGGTGGCTCAGTGGTTAGCACTGTGGCCTCACAGCAAGGAGGTCCCTGGTTCGAGTCACAGCTGAGTCAGTAGGCGTTTCTGTGTGAAGTTTGCATGTTCTCCCCGTGTTGGCGTGGGTTTCATCCGGGTGCTCCGGTTTCCCCCACAGTCCAAACACATGCGTTTTAGGGGAATTGATGAACTAAATTGGCCGTAGTGTATGAGTGTATGTCAGGGATCACCAAACTTGTTCCTGGAGGTCCGTTGTCCTGCAGATTTTAGCTCCAACCCTAATCAAACACACCTGAACATGCTAATCAAGGTCTTACTAGGTATACATGAAACACCCAGGCAGGTGTGTTGAGGCAAGTTGGAGCTAAACCCTGCAGGGCACCAGACCTCCAGGAACCCCAGGTGTATGTGAATGAGTGTTTATGGGTGTTTCCCAGTACTGGGTTGCAGCTGAAAGGGCATCCGCTATGTAAAACATATGCTGGAATAGTTGGCGGTTCATTCCGCTGTGTCGACCCCTGATAAACAAAGTGACTAAGCTGAAGCCGATTAATAAATAAATAATAATATTTTAAATGATTGTTGTCTATATTTTTCTGCATATATGTGTATGCAATATTCATATTAGACGTGTTTTTAAGCACAGCAGGAAGAAGCAGTTTTGTTTTTGATAAAAATCTGAACGCTGGAGAATAATAACAAAACTGAACATTTGCTTCATATTGCTCAATGAAATATTTCTTCCTGGAACTGCAGGATTAGGAAACTGACTGCACTTTCAGTCCAAAACCACACATCTCCTGAAGGAAATCTGCTAGTGCTGTTATTTAAGCTTGTGTAATGGGGTTAAATATCTGCAGCAGTGCTAGTTAATGATTACTAGAGTCTCGTTAAACATTAATCAGCTTTTAGTTCTCCACTTCAAACTGTGATTTACTTACAGCACTGCACTTTCTGAATAAATGAACACTTTTTCTTCTGTCTGCACTGTTAAAACACTTGCTGCGTCCCAATTCGCATACTTATACTACGACCTAAATGTATGTACTTTTTTTGTGGAGGAAAAATATCTACTTTTGAGTGTGTAACAGAAGAGTACGCAAGCTTTGGGACATACTACTTCCTTGTTACACAGATCGTTGTGTTGCTTAGATAAGAGCCCTGTCAATCATCCACATTTCTGTCGTATTTAATTTCCTACCTTATTGGAGAAGCAGCAGCAGGATAATCTCCCATTCATGAGAGATGCAGAGAAATCTCCTCAGGTCTTTGGATAATTCTGCATTCAGACGGTAATGTCCAAACACGTCTTTATATAAGTTCAGTATTGTTGTTGCAGATGAAATATAACACAGACGACACTATTTAAATATTCTCCAGTGGGCTAGATATTAATTAACAGTCATACAAACATCTTTACCGAAGCCTCTCTGCTTGACGGTTGGTCTCGGGCGTCCATCATGTTTGTAGTTTGTTTACACTTTTCACCCGCGTTTTGTAGTTCTAATCGAATTCACGTCCAACGCGCAGTGTACTGTGGACAATATCAGCGGTTAGAATATGGACGCTTCTACACTTAAAATTTTGACCGGAAATAGTAAACCATCCGGGAGTTTTTGGCATCCTTTTTTCAACATACTACGATTTGGGACATACTAATTCTACTTTCACATACTATATAGGACGGATAGTATGCGGATTGGGACGCAGCAACTGTGATTTATTACATCAAGCGACAACTAACCTCATTAAGACAATAAATAGGCCTGCACAATATATCATTTCAGCATCGATGTGCAATGTGCAAATCTGCAATAGTGACATAGCATCATTTGTAAAGTCGTTGCAAATTTTAACTTTAATCTAATAATATGAAAGGCTTTTATTTGGAAGGGTGTTTTGTGACTTTCGGGCACAAGAACTTATAAAGCTTGTCACTTTAATGAAGATTAGTTGTTTAGTTATTTAATGCAATGGAATAAAGACTATTCAGTGTTATTTTACATTTGATTACTGAATTTCTATTGTTCAATAGCGTTAAAGTCCAACCCAAAACCATAAAGTGCTGTTTATTTCATTTTTATCTTTGTTATAATAATTAGGCAAGTCATTGTATAACAGTGGTTTGTTCTGTAGACAATCCAAAACAAATATTGCTTAAGGGGGCTAATAATATTGACCTTAAAATGGACTTACAACAATTAAAAACTGCTTTCATTCTAGCCGAAATAAAACAAGTAAGACTTTCTCCAGAAGAAAAAATATTATAGAAAATACTGTGAAAAATTCCTGAATCTGTTCAACATCATTTGGGAAATATTTGACAAAGAAGAAAAATATTGACATGGAGAGCGAACACTTCTGACTTCAACAGTATATGTGCTATAATGTGTGGGTCAGCAGTGCAGTATACAGTTTTCTCCTGCTGAGTTCTTCAGGTATTGTTTTTGGCCTGAGTCTTGGATTTAATTGTTCCCTCTGCATGGCTCTGATAATAAATGGACATTATTTGGATTGGGTTTAGTTTCCCGTCTATAGTTGTGGGGGTTTGAGGCTCTGAGCTGTGATAAACTCTCAGGGTTTGCGTGATATATGAACATTGTGAAATTTCCTGGACCGTGAAATAAATGACTAATAAGAGCTTTTTGGATTGTGTGCTTATTTTAAAAAAAAAATGAACGCTCGTACCACTGGTACCAGAACAGAGATCATCTTGTTCAGCACAAATGTAACTAGACTTTCACACACTTCAGCTTTTGGCCACATGTGCAGACTCAATGAGCTCAAAATTAAATTAAAATTAAATTTAATTAAATTTAAACAAAAAATTAAATAATATCATGATTTGAACTCCAGAACTCTCTCTATATATAACTCTATATATATAGAGAGAGAGAGAGTTACATATATACCGGGAGTGCAGAATTATTAGGCAAGTGAGTATTTTGAGCACATCATCCTCTTTATGCATGTTGTCTTACTCCAAGCTGTATAGGCTCGAAAGCCTACTACCAATTAAGCATATTAGGTGATGTGCATCTCTGTAATGAGAAGGGGTGTGGTCTAATGACATCAACACCCTATATCAGGTGTGCATAATTATTAGGCAACTTCCTTTCCTTTGGCAAAATGGGTCAAAAAAAGGACTTGACAGGCTCCGAAAAGTCAAAAATAGTGAGATATCTTGCAGAGGGATGCAGCACTCTTAAAATTGCCAAGCTTCTGAAGCGTGATCATCCAACAATCAAGCGTTTCATTCAAAATAGTCAACAGGGTCGCAAGAAGCGTCTGGAAAAACCAAGGAGCAAAATAACTGCCCATGAACTGAGAAAAGTCAAGCGTGCAGCTGCCAAGATGCCACTTGCCACCAGTTTTGCCATATTTCAGAGCTGCAACATCACTGGAGTGCCCAAAAGCACAAGGTGTGCAATACTCAGAGACATGGCCAAGGTAAGAAAGGCTGAAAAACGACCACCACTGAACAAGACACACAAGCTGAAACGTCAAGACTGGGCCAAGAAATATCTCAAGATTGATTTTTCTAAGGTTTTATGGACTGATGAAATGAGAGTGAGTCTTGATGGGCCCGTGGCTGGATCGGTAAAGGGCAGAGAGCTCCAGTCCGACTCAGACGCCAGCAAGGTGGAGGTGGAGTACTGGTTTGGGCTGGTATCATCAAAGATGAGCTTGTGGGGCCTTTTCGGGTTGAGGATGGAGTCAATGGAGCTCAACTCCCAGTCCTACTGCCAGTTTCTGGAAGACACCTTCAAGCAGTGGTACAGGAAGAAGTCTGCATCCTTCAAGAAAAACATGATTTTCATGCAGGACAATGCTCCATCACACGCGTCCAAGTACTCCACAGCGTGTCTGGCAAGAAAGGGTCTAAAAGAAGAAAAACTAATGACATGGCCTCCTTGTTCACCTGTTCTGAACCCCATAGAGAACCTGTGGTCCATCATCAAATGTGAGATTTACAAGGAGGGAAAACAGTACACCTCTCTGAACAGTGTCTGGGAGGCTGTGGCTGCTGCTGCACGCAATGTTGATGGATTCTGTCAGTGTTTTGATCCGTTCTCCATGGATGGCAGGCTTTTGAGTGTCCTTGCAAAGAAAGGTGGCTATATTGGTCACTGATTTGTTTTTGTTTTGTTTTTGAATGTCAGAAATGTATATTTGTGAATGTTGAGATGTTATATTGGTTTCACTGGTGAAAATAAATCATTGAAATGGGGATATATTTGTTTTTTGTTAAGTTGCCTAATAATTCTGCACAGTAATAGTCACCTGCACACACAGATCTCCTCCTAAAATAGCTCAAACTAAAAACAAACTAAAAACTACTTCCAGAAATATTCAGTTTTGATATTAATGAGTTTTTTGGGTTCATTGAGAACATGGTTGTTGTTCAATAATAAAATTAATCCTCAAAAATACAACTTGCCTAATAATTCTGCACTCCCTGTATATTAGTGCATATGTATGAGTGTGTGTCTGTGTGTGTGTGTGTGTGTGTGTGTTTGTATATATATATATATATATATATATATATATATATATATATATATATATATATATATATATACACACACACACACACACAAAGTATATTAACAAATAATAATAATAAGTTATAATTATAAAAGGCATTATACAATATATTTATAAAGTGTTTAATAAGTAAATAAAATAAAATGTTACATTATTATTACTATAATAATAATAATTATTATTATAAATCTATAACAACAGGAGCATTTTTTTAAATTAAAGTTAAAGAAAGAGTGTGTGTGCGAGTATGTATGTGTTGTGTGTGTGTGTCTAAGAGGGAGAGTGTCTGAATGTGTGTGTTTAAAAGGAAAAGTGTGTGCGTATGTGTGTGTGTGCACATATGTGTTTCTGTAATTGTGTGTGCACATAAATGCGTATATGTGTCTCTGTATTTGTGTGTGTCGCTCTGTGTACAATATGTAGAATAAAGTGCAGACTCAGTGTGTGTGTGTGTGTGTGTGTGTGTGTGTGTGTGTGTCTGTGTGTGTGTGTGTGTGTGTGTGTGTGTGAGAATGGTCTGTTTTTCTTTGCTGTCAAATGCATCAGTGTTTCTGCCAGACACAACATGAACCAGATGGATGGACTATTTCAGGGAGTTTTCCTTTTTCAGCCATATCTGTGGAGCTCGACTCAAATCTGCATTCTTCCCCAAAATAAACTCCTCTGCGGGCCGCGTTTGGCTCTTGGCAGACCGAGGTTTGTTCTCTTTCTGGAGACGACAGAGGGGTTTCTGGGAAGGCTGTGCTGAGAAACACTGATGTTTGAGACAGACACTATTTTAATCAGAGATGGAGAAGTTTACCAGTGTAAATATCTAAACATGCTTAAAGGGCACCTATTATGCAAAAATCACTTTTCTAAGGGGTTTAAACCCAGTTGTGTGTCAGCAGTGTGTGAATATCTCCAGCCTCTAATGGTAAACATGAGTTAATTGTATTTGTTATAATCAGACTTGATATAAGAAACACTTTGATTGACATTCTCCCTTTGTACGTGTCATCAGAGTGGGAAAGCCCCACCCACTAGCGACCATCTCTCCCTCATTAGCATAAACAGCAGCCCTGAGTGAGAAGCAGCCGTCTGTCCATTAGCCAGTGTTGGGCAGTAGAGTTGCGACAAGTAGTGACGCAACTGCCTAACACTGGTTAATGGACAGACGGCTGCTTCTCACTGAGGGCTGCTGTTTATGGCTACAAGTAGTGATGCTACTAGCTTAACTCAAATAGCTTTTTCAGTAGCTAAGATGTTATTTTAAGCAAGTAGTGCTTGTCCACGCAAACTACATTTACTAATTGCGAATCAATAAGTGACGCCACCGACATTTACTGAGCTGTGAGGCCGGTGTCTAGCCGATGAAAGCAAATCCATATGATGGTGAGAATGACGATTTCTTCTTCTACCTGTTTTACGATGTTCAGAATTATTACTTATTGGGCCTAAATCCTGTACACAGCAGTTCTCACAACTCGACCTGCAATTAGAGGGATACAAAGTTAGCGTTAGCTCTACTATAAAAGATCTGGGTGTCATATTAGACAGCAATTTAACTTTCAAAAATCATATATCCCATGTCACAAAAACTGCTTTCTTTCATCTGAGAAATATCGCTAAATTGCGAAGTATGCTATCCATATCAGATGCAGAAAAACTAGTTCATGCTTTCATGACTTCTAGGTTGGACTACTGTAATGCTTTGTTTGCTGGCTGCCCAGCATCCTCTATTAACAAACTTCAGCTAGTGCAAAATGCAGCTGCCAGAGTTCTTACCAGATCTAGAAAATATGATCATATCACCCCAATTTTATCCTCCTTACACTGGCTGCCTGTTAAGTTTCGTATTGAATTTAAAATATTACTCCTTACCTATAAAGCTTTAAATAATCTAGCTCCTGTTTATCTAACCAACCTCCTGTCTCGCTACAACCCAACCCGCTCTTTACGATCTCAAAACTCAGGGCTTCTAGTAGTACCTAGAATATCAAAGTCGAGTAAAGGAGGTCGAGCCTTCTCATCTATGGCCCCTAAACTCTGGAATAGCCTTCCTGATAATGTCCGAGGCTCAGACACACTCTCGCTCTTCAAAACTAGATTAAAGACCTATCTTTTTAGCAAAGCATACACTCAGTGCAGTACATAGCGGTATGACGCATGATGTGCCCCACGCATGGTTTTGCTTCTCGTTTATATACACTATGAACAGCAGCTACGCTAATTATTCTCCTTATTCTGTATTTCCACCTGGGGGTACTCATCTTGAGGCCCTCAGACTATGCAGTGCCACTGACGCGATCCGAGACCAGCGACGAGATGATCCCAAGGTTTTCTGGACCAGGCCGTATCCTGAGCAGCTGCTGTGGTGGTCATCGTGGAGTGAGAGCATGAGACTGACTCCTGTGATGCTCCAAGGATAGACGAGTCTTCGCTGAGGTCCAGCTTCCTGCGCCTAGACTGCAGCTCTGCACAAGACGTTTGGCCATAGAGGAAATGGTCGTGCCCAACTGAGCCTGGTTTCTCTCGAGGTTTTTTAAATCTTCGCTTTCGCCAATTGGTGAAGTTTTTTCCTCGCCGCTGTCGCCACTGGCTTGCATGGTTCGGGATCTGTAGAGCTGCGCATCGATGATTTGCTATTCAGTGTTTGGACTCTCAGTAGTGATTATTAACCCACACTGAACTGAGCTAAACTGAACTGAACTTAATCTCTGAAAACTGGACTGACACTGTTTACATTCACTATAATCTTCCATGTGAAGCTGCTTTGACACAATCTACATTGTATAAGCGCTATACAAATAAAGATGAATTGAATTGAATGTTCGACAACAAACTTTTTGGTGCATTACTGCTAACTCTCGCTCTGGGGTGCATTTAAAAAAACCATCCTTAGCCAACTAATGTTGCAAGTTCCGTCGTTACAAACATAGTTTGTTGATTTGACGTTTCCCAAATCCAACAAACATTCGCAAACTTCATTGTAAACGTGTATGCTTGCAACTACACCTTTGGAGCTGTAGTTAGAAGCATAGTTCCTGGTTCTGTTCTATTCCCAGTTATCCCCCCTATGCCCTATTCATTAAGAACATACTTACATTTAAACCATAGATATATACATTAGATGTCGCCTATCCTGCTGTCTATTAGAAGGAATGCCGCCATTTTAGAACAGGGTAGCGCTCCTTTGAAATGAATGCGAGACCAAGGTGCTATATATATATATATATATATATATATATATATATATATATATATATATATATATATATATATATATATATATATATATATATATATATATATATATATATATATATATATTAGGGATGCAACAATACAGTTAGCCTACGGTTCAATACATACCTCGGTTTTTTAACACGGTTTTCGGTTCGGTTCGGTTCTGATGGCTTGACACGTTTTTTTTTATTTATTTTTTTATGCTTAATGCAGTAGGCAATAGGAGAAAAACATAAAAGCGATTTATTGCAATACTCCTTTATTTTACTTAAAAGCCAAGAAAGGTACACTAGTTCCTGGTGTATTGTATAATAAAAAAAATGGCGCGAGTGTTACAAGCAATGGCGGTTCTAGACCAGAATGACTGGGGGGGCCGGGCAGGGGCCACTTGTGCTTTTAGGGGGCACACTTTAACATGCATCACAAACTACTTAAACAATTATTCAAAGTAATTTTTTTCATGCATGACTGCAGTCTACATAAACAAGATAATTATATAACTTTGTATTAATTTATTAATTTTAAGGAACTTTGTATTGTAGTGGATAACACATTTCTAACATTCAAGTATATCAAGGCACATTTTTACACCTGTAAACTTAGAAGTCAATTTTGCCCTCCCATTAACCTAAAATAATGTTTTCCAAGTGATCTTTAACAAACCAAGGACATTTTCACAGTATTTCCTGTAAAAAAAAAGAAGCAATAATAATAAGTCTTTTTCTTATAGTTTATTTCTTAAATTTTATTTATAAGTTTTTTTAATTTTTTAAAAATACAATTTTAATGTCAGTATTATTAGACTCCTTAAGAAATATTTACTGTATATTTTTGACTGTCTACACAACAAACCAGTTATACTATAACTTGACTAATTATTCTAGCTGTCCTAGTTAACATAACCTAGTGAAGTCTTTAAATTACACTTTAATCTGAATACAACTCTCTTGCAGAATAACTAGTAAAATATTCTGCACTGACTGTCACCATGGGAAAGATAAAAAAAGTAGTTATTAGAAATTAGTTAGTTAAACTATTATTTTAAAAATACGTGTTGTAAAAAATCATGTGTTGAAGACTCATATGTCAGTACTGACATCTAAAATGAATGAAGGCAAAACTAAACGAGCTGAATATTACTTTCAACGTGACTGAAAACTAAATTTGATCAATGTGTTACATCTGTTCTCCGGTGCTTGCCGACTGTTTGTAAATACAAGACTGCATTTCCTAACATAAAATATGTACACTCAGCTTCTGATTAATAATATGCAGAGCCGAGGACTTCCTCTATTAAAAGGTTTAAAATCGCTATTCAAAACAAAAGTAATATAATCAACAGTGGACATTTTGATAGTGTTTCACAACATGAACATGACTGAAGTTGAATCTTTTTATTACCCTTGTCAATTTGGGGGTTAACTTCTGAATGCGGGGAACTAATGCACAGAGAGAGCGTGACGTTTTCTACTTCTACGCCACTGGGGAGAGGGCGTTGGATGGCAGCGGAGGGGTGTCGCGGACGAAGGACGAAAGTAAAGAGCGTGCGGTGTTGCGGACGAACGTGAAGAGGGTTGGGGAATCGCGGAAGAAAATGAAAGTGAACAGCGGACGGGGAGGAAGGCGGTTGAGGAGGGGGATCGGTAAAATGAGGCGCCGGATCCGGCGTGTTCCGGCACATATTAAGCCCTGGCTATACGTGTAAAACAATGCTTGCAGTGCACACAGTCATTTTTTAGCTTACTGTTTTTCTTCCTCGGCATTATACTCAACGGCAAAACCGAAATGTCCCCACACCGGAGATTTGAACGACACCTTTGCTTCCTCGTAGTGTTTCCTTTTCACCTCCACTCACCATGGCCGTGAAATGATGGTTAAGCGCCCCCTAACTTTAGAGCATAGTTATTGAATATATACTCGCGGGGAGGAGTTTCCTCAACTCAGCTCGTGGACTTACGTAAAACCGAGAAAACCGCAATTCACAAGCGCGTATTGAACCGTGGATGCCGTACCGAACGGTTCAATATTATATTGAGAATTGTGGTATCACTAATATATATATATATATATATACACAGGGCTTTACATTAACACCTGCCAACCGGCCAAATGCGGGTAGATTTCAGTGGTGGCGGGTAAGACAGACACTCCCACTAGCCACTTTGGCTGGTTGAAAATAAATTTCCCGGATAATAATTCATAAAAGCAGGGTTCAACAATAAGGATGGTCCAATATGCATGCAAAGGCGATCTTAGAACTGAGAAGCAACACGACTGACAAAAATAATTGCGTTCGCGTGAGCAATAAAAAAGCAGATGAATACAGAATGAGAGGATGATCTCTCGCAGCTGAGGTGATGCGCGCTCCCGTTTCCTTGCGTGACGCAACTGTGTCTAGAAACACAGGTGATGTGATCGGTTCTCTTTCAAATAGACTAGACAAAAAGTGATGAACATGCACCCACAGTCTTGCTGCTTTCAAGAGCTCCAGATTTGTATTTTTGTAAGCAGCACCAGTAGCTTTCATTTTTTACCATTATAGAACAGATTTTTTAATGTGTCTAACGTTAACCGTGTGCGCTATAATCCTTTCATTATCACACGGTATGTTTATTACCTGCTTTCTTTTGCGTAATGTGGTTTAATTATCATTTTTTTTACAATAACATTACTTTAATGGGAGATTACTCCCCATTTATGTGTAGTTAACTGGTGATCTGGGACCTTTAGCCAGGACAGATTACTGTGCATATGTTTTGTTAAATAAAAAGTATAGTAAAGAGATATATTTTACTTGTTTTGACACATTTAAAATTTGTGACTAAGAAATAATAAATTTATGTTTGGTGTGGTCGGAGATAAATTTGGTAAATCCTTCATTTTGAGCTCTGAAAATTATATGAAATAAAAACTAATTGTAATACTATGAAACCATGACCCATTTGCTCATGAACATTTAGCAAGCTCATACACGACACACAAAAAGTGAAATGAGTGAGGCATGTGGAGATAACGCAAAATCTAAAACAAGTTAGCATGTCAAAGTCATATTTATGCATATAAAATATATTTTCCCAACAATAAATTTGTGGCTAGTGAAAATGGCGAGTGGCTAGTAATGTTGGAAAACTACTAGCCACTGTGGCTGGTGATCAAAAAAGTTAATGTCAAGCCCTGTGTATATATATATATATATATATACACACACATATATCTATGATCGGGAGTTTTTCAGTGTGCAAATATTTTTTTTGAATTACGAAAAATTATAATTTAACATCACTTTTCTATATCGATGGATGGTGACCGGACGGGAATTGCCGACAAAGAGTGAGTGTTTGTGTGCATGGAAATGCATTACCCTCCTTCCCTGTTTAATTTGATCTAATCTGTGTCCTGAAACACACCCCCTCTCCTGTTTTCACTTCTCATTATAACGGAGGGAGCGATTAGTTTGTGAATGAATCTCCGTTATGAACGACTCGTTCACTTAGCCGACAATAATACAAGTTTCTGGCACAGCAGCGTCTTGTTGTCATATTTCATAACATTGTTTGCTGATTTTATTCAACAAAACTAGCATAAGCCTAGAATTTGGTGTGAGTTGGTGCTCCTTTGCCTTAAATGTGAATGCAGTAAGAGACTGTATTATCATCAATAACGTGACTTGTTAAGCACAAAAGTTCATAACATAAAAAAACGTAAAAAACGAAATCTTACCTATGAAATGTGATGCCTTTAAGCTTTGTTTTCTTTGTTTGCTCGTTACTACATCCGTACACAGCGCTAAAGTCCAGCATCTTCACATTGGCACATTGTCTTGACTGGATGAATGACATTTGTCCTAGGAGCACTGTACCAATGTGGCGGCGCTATTGACGCATGCTCAGGGTCCCTATGTGATATCTAGTGTATATATTTATGCATTTAAATGATTAAAGATAAAAAGCATTAAGGTGATCTCTCTTAGGTGTAACTTGCTTTCAAAGTATTTTTACAGCTCAGTTTTAGCGATCGTCATGTTTACAATTGTGCTCTTTGAAAACATTGATGTCATTTTGAACGCAGCCGTGGCTCATGACGAAAGCTATACAGTAGGTGACCTGTTATTTAAAAGCGGAATTTACATTACGTCTCCAAAGTGCTGTATATGACATGGGCCTGTTGGGTAGAACATTTCTGCAGTGGTTTACATGTGTCAAATTGACTGATGTAAAACAGCTCTAGTGTTGCCAGTGCTGGTCAGGTGTGCTTCATGCTTCTGTCAGTCTATGTCGCTCCTGTCACTGTTCATTTGTGCTTCATCTAAAACTCCACATCTATAATCCTCTTGGTCTATGCTGACATTATCTTCAGCAGCTCAAACACTCTAATGGCTAATGGACAGACGGCTGCTTCTCACTCAGGGCTGCTGTTTATGCTAATGAGGGGGAGATGAGCACTAGTGGGCGGGGCTTTCCCCCTCTGATGACACGTACAAAGGGAGAATGTCAATCAAAGTGTTTCTTTCATCAAGTCTGATTATAACAAATACAACTATTTAATGTTTAGAAGCTGGAGATATTCACACACTGCTGACACACTACTGGGTTTAAACCCCTTATAAAAGTGATTTTAGCATAATAGGATGCTTATTTTAAGTTTTAATTTTAGCTTTGGTCATTTGGTCATTTTCATAAATCACTTTTTATTAGTTTTTGTTTTAAATTATTTCTGTTGATCTTTTGTTTTATGTCAGCTTTAGTCATTTCGTCTGATTCATATGGTCTAGACATCCCCAAAAATGACTTCATGTATGATATTATTTAGTTTCTACATGATTTATGTTACGATTCATCATGGTGAGCAGACGAGTCTAAAAGCAGGCGTGCAGCACTAGTGAAGGTCTCGTCTCCAACATCTCGTGCCAGTCACACATTACACACACTGCTACACACACACACACACACACACACACACACACACACACACACACACACACACACACACACACACACACACACACACACACACACACACACACACACACACACACACACGTCTCAGACTGTAATGAGGCGGTGCTGGGGGTCTGAGAGTGGCTCGCGTGCCTGAGCTCCAACTCAAACAAACTCACACACAGCAGCAGACTTTTACACAGCAGCACCAATGCAAAACCTCCATGTTTACATACTTCCCTCTGACGGACACATGACAAATGTTATTTAGATTGAGCGCCAAATCCATAAGAATCATCTGGAACGGTGGGGTAACTTTAGACTTTTGTTTCACTTCACAAAAAAGACAAGCGCTCACGAACAGAAGCAAAGAGAACACATTTATAAGAGTGTTAATTTCCAGTTAAAGGGTCAGTTCACATAAAAAAAAATGTACATGCTGGCATTATTTATTCAACCTGGACTAGTTTCAACCCGGTTTGAGTTTCTTTATTCTGTTGAAGACAAATGAAGATACACTGAAGACACAAGTCAAGATATCCTGAAGAATGTGGTCTATGCTAGTATTTTTGTCCCTACTATGTTTGTCAATAGCGATTTTTCCTACCTATTTCTACTTTCATTTTGCATTATCGCATAAAAAAATACACAACTCATTTATTGAGAAGAAAAAAAGACCACAGTGGCTTCTCCTACCCCATTTCTCTGCTTGATATTTGCTCCAGTTTATCAGGAAGTGTAGATTTTTTTCTCTTTTGTTTCTCATTGGATGGAAATGCTGATATATTCACTAATTTGTATGTTCTCAACGACTGCACCGCAAAAGACCCCTCCATCAAGCTCCTGAAGTCTGCGAACGACACTACTGTTATCGGCCTCATCCGGAACGGCGACGAGTCTGCATACAGACAGGAGGTGGAGCGACTGGCTTTATGGTGCAGATACAACAACCTGGAGCTGAACACTCTCAAAACAGTGGAGATGATAGTAGACTTTAGGAGAAACCCCCCTGCACTCCCCCCACTCACCATCATGAACAGCATTGTGGCGGCAGTAGAGTCATTCAGGTTCCTGGGCACCACCATCTCTCAGGATCTGAAGTGGGACATTCACATAGACTCTATTGTGAAGAAAGCCCAGCAGAGACTGTACTTCCTTTGTCAGCTGAGGAAGTTCAACCTGCCACAGGAGCTGCTCGTACAGTTCTACTCAGCTGTCATCCAATCCATCCTCTGGACTTCAATCACCGTCTAGTTCAGCTCAGCTGCCAAAACCGACCTCCGTAGACTACAGCGAATAGTCCGGACTGCTGAACGAATCACTGGCACTACCCTTCCTACACTTCAAGAACTGTACTCTTCCAGAGTGAGTAAAAGGACTTTGGACGCCTCGCACCCAGCACACTCCCTTTTTGAACTGTTACTGTACGTTCACACCGAAAGCGGCGAGAGCGTCAAAGTAGCCGGAAGTCATTAATTTTCAATAGGAGCCGGCACCGATAAGCGGCGAGGAGCAGCGCGGTGTGTCTTTGCCGGTGTGGGCGTTGTGGAGAATTGAAATCAAGTCAACTTTATGGTAATGAGCTGTGACGCGGTTCGGCGGCAAGCAATCGGAATGTAGAAGTCCATCGCTTGAGAGGAGTCCAGAGAACACAGTCACTGTGAAATTTGGTTTCGACCACAGTTGTTCCCAAGGGTTTGATTATTGCGGTCGCTGGATTTCCAATTATTTGCAAGGTTTTCTTATAGGAACATAAATTTAAAAAGGTACTGGCGAGTTACTGATGTGCATCAATGTTATATTTTTTTTTTTCTTAAAAAAAGCGGGAATTTCATGCGACAATACAAAACAGTATTGCTGCTTCAGAACATTTCAGGCATATGGACACATCGTGGAGCAAAGCCACACCACATGCAACTAGATCTTCCGTAGTTAAGTGAATTTGCTAATAAGTGTGCAACACCTTCACGCTAGAAAGCATGTTTTATGCGGGAGTGTAACTGATATGATATGCAGCAACGGCTCCTTTAAATACGAGATCAATGTGTATCGAATTTTGACGCTCTCGCCGCCGGAGCTCAAGGCAGTCAGCGTTGTCACCAGGGCGGCCAGAGCGACCTTTGACGCTCTCGCTGCTTTCGGTGTGAACGCACAGTTACCGTTTGGTCAGCGCTACAGAGCACCAAGCACAAAAACAGCCAGACACAGGAAAAGCTTCTTTCCTCAGGCCATCTACCTCATGAACAGTTAAATATTCCCCTACTGTGCAATAAACATGTGCAATACTTTCTCATACGCACTTGTACACAGCACCTTATAACAATATACAATGCAATACTTTCTCCATTCGCATTGGTACACAGCACCTTATAACCTGTATATTTACAACATATCTGTACATACAACTCAACATCCAGATCTTTTTGACTAACTGCATCTCTGTTTAATGTTTATCGCCCTTTTTCTCATATTTAATTTTGTGTTGTCACTTGTCACTTTATGTACACTGGAAGCTTCTGTAGCCAAAACAAATTCCTTGTGTGTGTGAAGCACACTTGGCAATAAAACTGATTCTGATATTACTGTTTTGCACAAAAATTTAATTAGCATCTCTCAGTCAATCAGTGACTTTTCGCCATATTTTCCGACAAGATCGACACACTCGGCTGTCAGTAAAGGACCGCCGCGCGCACACACACACACACACACACACACACACACACACACACACACACACACACACACACACACACACACACACACACACACACACACACACACACATCGTGAAATGCGGAAGTTTTTTTCTTTTAATTCGGCGTGCGTTATTAAATTCCACAACACACTCACCAGTCCTTACTCCTTATTTGCGTCTAATCACCCTTTTTGTCACGGGGGCATGAATGAAATGTTCATGAGTGAATGTGAAACTGCATTAAAGTCACCCAAAATGACAGGAAACTCTTACATGAAAGCACTTTACGTAAACACCTTAATTATATTATTGTCTATTAAGGCAAATAACTAGATTACAGACGTCCATGTAAGCGTAGTCAGTAGTGTCTTCCAAGTAAGTGAAAGTTCCAGAAGAGCATCCTGCTGATTTGATTCAGAAGGGCACTTTTTGTCAGATGGCTCACTGGTCAGGTATACATCCGCGCTAAAACACCAAGGTGAAAGTCATCATAGTTTGAGTAGAATAGACCTAGCTCCCAACCCAATTTTGAGAATAGATTAACGGCGATATTTTAACGCCTGATAAGAGTCTTGCATCAACACAGCACATTAACGCTGATAACGGCCCACCACTAATAACTAATCATAATAATTAATTTCTTCTTTTTCAAATATTTGAGCCATGTGAGCAGGGATTCAACAATTGTTCACTGTAAAGCGAAAGATTATTTGTGTTTAAGCTCCATTTAAACTTCATGCTCAGTCAATCAGTGACTTTATTTTGACATTTTTAAATGTAAAAATCTAACAATTTCGATGATACTTATTTTCCAAAAAGTTCAAATTAATAATTCTTATAATAATTCATTAAATTATAATAAAATACATTTATAATAATGAATCATAATTATTTATGAAACATAAATCAATTTTTTTTTTCAGATATTTGAGCCATGTGAGCAGGAATTAAACAATAGGTCACTGTAAACCAAAAGATTATTTGTGTTTTAAACTTTAAACAATATTACTGTAAAACAACGTGTAATGCAGCTGTTTTTAGTATACAGCTGTTTTTAACAACTGAAAGTGCTGTGATTTGTGTGTGTGTACCTGTGTAGCACCGAAGCCAGTGTGTGTGTTTTCGCTGTGTGTCGTCTGCACAGGCTGACCCTCCAACCACGTGATTTTCAATGGGTTCCCAGTCAGACCGCTCTCGTTTTTACACGCCAGCTCCTAAATCAGACCACAGAAACCAAACCGCCATTAAAAACAAAACAAATGCCATTACAGTACAAATAAAACACCTTATTTACTTTTAAAGGTCTCGTGAAGTGCTTTGAAATGTGCATTATTTACTCAATGTCTGATGTAATCATAACTGAAACATGAACTGAACTGAAGCATATATTAGCCCCTCCCCTTTTGCGGTTTTTCTCTCAGTGTTTGAGCTCAAACGCATCAAACGAACAGCGAATGAGAAGAAGGGGCGGGGCATGTCAGACACTAGAGAACTTTTGATTGGTCAGATGATTTGATGAAAAACTGAAGTATGAGGTCATGTCAAAAAATCCTTGATGCATTTGAGCGGACAAACTGCAAGCTTTGAATGTTTATATAAGGCTTATATCTTCTACACACAAATGTTGTCACTGTTTTAGCGCACACAAGATTATACATTTCCTTAAAACAAACAGACTGAAATTAGCATCTACATGTTTTATATTAATTTGATGGGACCTTTATGCATTTGGCAGGTCAGTTTATTCATAGCTGAAATGAACTGGTGATCTACAGTTTGAGCGACAGCAATAATTCACTGTAATTTATAATGAATTATAATATTGATATTACAAACAAAGTTCATAATGTTTGTAAATAATATAAATTTCAAATACATTGTTATATACTATATTTTAAGCAATCAAGCAAGGAATGGAGGAAGGAAGGAAGAAAGGAAGGAAGGTAAGTAGGTAGGTAGGTAGGTAGGTAGGAAGGAAGGAAGGAAGGAAGGAAGGAAGGAAGGAAGGAAGGTAAGTAGGTAGGTAGGTAGGAAGAAAGGAAGGAAGGAAGGAAGGTAGATAGGTAGGTAGGTAGGTAGGTAGGAAGGAAGGAAGGTAAGTAGGTAGGAAGGTAGGTAGGTAAGTAGAAAGGTAGGTAGGAAGGAAGTAAGGAAGGAAGGAAGGAAGGTAGGTAGGTAGGTAGGTAGGAAGGAAGGTAGGTAGGTAGGTAGGTAGGTAGGTAGGTAGGAGGAAGGAAGGAAGGAAGGAAGGAAGGAAGGAAGGAAGGAAGGAAGGAAGGAAGGAAGGAAGGAAGGAAGGAAGGAAGGAAAGTAGGGTAGGTAGGTAGGTAGGTAGGTAGGAGTGTAGGAAGGAAGGAAGGAAGGTAGGTAGGTAGGTAGGTAGGTAGGAAGGAAGGAAGGAAGGAAGGAAGGAAGGAAGGTAGGTAGGTAGGTAGGTAGGTAGGTACGTAGGTAGGTAGGTAGGAAGGTAGGTAAGTAAATAGGAAGGTAGGTAGGTAGGAAGGAAGGAAGGTAAGTAGGTAGGTAGGAAGGTAGGTAGGTAGGTAGGTAGGTAGGTAGGTAGGTAGGTAGGAAGAAAGGAAGGAAGGAAGGAAGGTAAGTAGGTAGGTAGGTAGGTAGGTAAGTAGGAAGATAGGTAGGAAGGAAGGAAGGAAGGAAGGAAGGAAGGAAGGTAGGTAGGTAGGAAGGTAGGTAGGTAAGTAGGAAAGTAGGTAGGTAGGTAGGAAGGAAGGAAGGAAGGAAGGTAGGTAGGTAGGTAGGTAGGTAGGAAGGAAGGTAAGAAGGAAGGAAAGAAAGTAGGTAGGTAGGAAGGAAGGAAGGAAAGTAGGTAGGTAGGTAGGTAGGAGTGTAGAAAGGAAGGAAGGAAGGAAGGTAGGTAGGTAGGAAGGAAGGAATGAAGGAAGGAAGGTACGTAGGTAGGTAGGTTGGTAGGTAGGAAGGTAGGAAGGAAGGAAGGAAGGAAGGAAGGACGGAAGGAATAGTTGGCGGTTCATTCCGCTGTGTTGACCCCTGATAAATAAGAGACTGAGCCGAAGGAAAATGAATGAATGAATGAATTGTGATGCAGCAGTTGTGTATTTGCACACTTGATTCAGATAAAAACACTCACAGCAGCTTTTGCAGAAGCGAACTCCACCACAGCGCTGCCCTTCTTCTTACTGGATATCAAGATGTTCAAGATGTCTCCATACTGCAACACAAACACCAGACAATCAATCATCAGAATGGTATATCAAATAGAATAAAAAGTAATATCAAAAGAAAAGAAAAGAAAAGAAAGAACAAACTTATTAACTAATTAAATAACTAACAAACATAAATAAATACATAAATAAATAAACAAACAAAAAATAAAAAATAAGATATAAAATATAAAATAAAATAAAAAATAATATAAAATAAAATAACTAACTAACATAAATAAATAAATGCATAAACAAACTAATAATAAAATAAAATATAAAACAAAATAAAATATAAAATAATATAAAATAAAATAAAATAAAAAAACAAACTTACTAACTAATTAAATAACTAACTAACATAAACAAACAAACAAACAAACAAACAAACAATAAAATAAAAAATAATTACAAAAAATAAATAATAGAACTAACTAATTAAACTAACTAGCATAAATACCTAAATAAACAAACAAAAAATTATTAAATAAAATAAATATAAAATAACAGAACGAACTTTGTAACTAATAAACTAACTAACATAAACAAATAAATACATAAACAAACAAATAAATAAATAAATAAAGAAAGAAAAGACTTAATTAACTAATTAAATAACAAACTAACATAAATAAATACATAAATAAACAAACAAAAAAATAATCAAATAAAATACCATACTAACTAAAAAAAAGAAAAAAATTAAAATAAATGAAATAAAATTAAATTAAAAGAAAAAAAAAACAATAAAATAAAAGTTAATAAATAAATAAATACATACTTGCATACATGCATACACAAATAAATCTATAAAAATGATTTGGTCATATGACCCACTTATAATTATTTTAGATTAAATCAAGATTACAACACTGACCTAAACAATCATACTTTTTAATCATGTTTTTTCCCATAATCGAGCAGCTCTATCAAAATATCTGAACTTTGCTCAGAAATGTGGAAAGAAAATAAACCTCATGAGAGCGACAACGAGCCTGAAGAGTCAGATTTAATGTCAATCTATTTTTAGTGTAAATGTTTTCTTCCCAGGTCTGGAGTATTTCTGGAGCGTCAGCCATAAATCTGAGAACCATCAGCTAATGTTCAGCAGCGTTTACTCCTCCAGCTCAGTCCATCATCATCATCATCATCATCATTATTATTATTATTAATATCAGGAATTCTGGGAGTCAATCTAGAGTATCGGTCAGTATTTGACCTTTGACCGCAGAAAAGAAGATGCCAAATTAAAGTGGATGTTGATCTTAACCCACTACAGCTATTATTAGCGCATGGTTTATGAGGAACTGCATGAAAGAAAATCTCAATTTCTTCATTATGTACAGTTGAGGGCAAAACTATTCGCCCTCCTGTGCAATATTTATTCTATTTCAATTATTTCCCAAATGATGTTTAACAGAACACGGAATTATTCACAGTATTTCCTCTAATATTTTTTTTTTCTGGAGAAAGTCTTATTTCTTTTATTTCAGCTAGAATAAAATCTGTTTTTAATTGTTTTAAACCCATTTTAAGGTCAATATTATTAGCCCCTTAAAGCAATATTAGTTTTGGATTGTCTCCAGAACAAACCACTGTTATACAATGACTTGCCTAACTACCCTAACTTTACCCGAATTAACCTAGTGAAGCCTTTAAATGTCACTTTAAGCTGAATACTAGTGTCTTGAAGAATATCTAGTCTAATATTATGTGCTGTCATCATGGCAAAGAGAAAAAAATACCGGGGGGCTAATAACTCTGACTTCAACTGTGTATACACTCACCGGCCACTTTATTAGGTACACCTGTCCAACTGCTTGTTAATGCAAATTTCTAATCAGCCAATCACATGGCAGCAACTCAACGCATTTAGGCATGTAGACATGGTCAAGACGATCTGCTGCAGGTCAAAGCGAGCATCAGAATGAGGAAGAAAGGGGATTTAAGTGACTTTAAACGTGGCATGGTTGTTGGTGCCAGACGGGCTGGTCTGAGTATTTCAGAAACTGAGGTCAGAGGAGAATGGCCAGACTGGTTCCAGCTGATAGAAAGGCAACAGTAACTCAAATAAGCACTCGTTACAACCGAGGTCTGCAGAAGAGCATCTCTGAACACACAACACGTCCAACCTTGAGGCGGATGTGCTACAGCAGCAGAAGACCACACCGGGTGCCGCTCCTGTCAGCTAAGAACAGGAAACTGAGGCTACAATTCACACAGGCTCACCAAAACTGGACAATAGAAGATTGGAGAAACGTTGCCTGGTCTGAAGAGTCTCCATTTCTGCTGCCACATTCGGATGGTCGGGTCAGAATTTGGCCTCAACAGCATGAAAGCATGGATCCATCTTGCCTTGTATCAGTGGTTCAGGCTGGTGGTGGTGGTGTAATGGTGTGGGGGAGATTTTCTTGGCACATTTTAGGTCCATTAGTACCAAATGAGCATCGTGTCAACACCACAGCCTACCTGAGTACTGTTGCTGGCCATGTCCATCCCTTTATGACCACAGTGTTTGACCACCCATCTTCTGATGGCCACATCCTGCAGGATTATCTCAGACTGGTTTCTTGAACATGACAAGGAGTTCACTGTACTCAAATGTCTCATGTGCTCTGCAGACCCACAGAGACACACCTTTTGGTGAGTTAAAAAATGCATCTGGCTGTAGTTTCTAAATCTCTTAAAACGTCCGGGATTTGGCCTTCGCTTTCTAAAGTTGCTGTTAATTGTGTGCATTTTTGCATTACCTTTTTATTTAAGTCTATTTTCGCTTGGCTTTGCTTGGCTCAGCTGACTGCACACACAGAGTCGCAAGAGAAACCATAAATAATAAATTATTTAATAAACTACTGTGAAAAAAAAAAACTTTACTCTATACTCGGACAGGACGAAATTATATATAAATGCAAAATATTTGTAATTTTCTGCAATATTGCCTGGTTTTATTCCTTTCTGTTATTTATTTATCAGCTGTATATTTTATTAATGTATTATTATGGTATACATATTTTATTAATTTGATTAAGTTAATATATTACATAATTTATATATACAGTGCATCTGTAAAGTATTGATAGCGCTTCACTTTTTTCACATTTGTTTATGTTACAGCCTTATTCCAAACTGGATTAAATTCATTTATTTCCTCAACATTCTACACACAATCCCCCATAATGACAATGTAAAAAAAGAGTTTTTGAAATTATTCACAGCTTTTGCTCAATACTCTGTTGATGCACCTTTGGCAGCGATTACAGCCTCGAGTCTTTTTGAATATGATGCCACAAGCTTGGCTCACCTGTCTTTGGGAATTTTTGCCCATTCCTCTTTGCAGTACCTCTCAAGCTCTATCAGGTTGGATGGGAAGCGACGGTGTACAGCCATTTTCAGATCTCTCCAGAGATGTTCAATAGGATTTAGGTCTGGGCTCTGGCTGGGCCACTCAAGGAGATTTGCAGAGTTGTTGTGAAGCCACTCCATTGGTATTTTGGTGGTGTGCTTTGGGTCATTGTCCTGCTGGAAGATGAACCGTCGCCCCAGTCTGAGGTCAAGAGCACTCTGAAGCAGCTTTTCATTCAGGATGTCTCTGTACATCACTGCATTAATCTTTCCCTCTATCCTGACTAGTCTTCCAGTTCCTGCTGCTGAAAAACATCCTCACAGCATGATGCTGCCACCACCATGTTCACTGCAGGGATGCTATTAGCCTGGTTATGAGCGCTGCCTGCTTTTCTCCAAACGTAACGCCTGGCGTTCACTCCAAAGAGTTAAATTTTAGTCTCATCAGAGCAGAGAGTTTAGTTTCTGATGGTCTGAGAGTCCTTCAGACGCCTTTTGGCAAATTCCAGGCGGGGAGCGTCTTCCGTCTGACCACTCTACCATACAGGCCTGATTGGTGGATTGCTGCACAGATGGTTGTCCTCCTGTAAGGTTCTGCTCTCTCCATAGAAGAACGCTGGAGCTCAGACAGAGTGACCATCGGGTTATTGATCACCTCCCTGACTAAGGCCCGTCTCCCCCGATCACTCAGCTTAGATGGCCGGCCAGCTCTAGGAGGAGTCCGGGTGGTTCCAAACATCTTCCACTTATGGATGATGGAGGCCGCTGTGCTCATTGGAACTTTCAGAGCAGCAGGAATGTTTCTGTAACCTTCCCTAGCCTTGTGCCTGGAGACTATTCTGTCTCGGAGGTCTACAGACAATTCCTTTGTCTTCATGCTTGGTTTGTGCTTTGACATGCACCATCAACCCTGAGCCCTTATATAGACAGGTGTATGCCTTTTCAAATCATGTCCAATCAACTGAATTGACTACAGGTGAACTCCAATGAAGCTGCTGAAACATCTCCAGAATGATCAGTGGAAACAGAATGAACCTGAGCTCAATGTAGAGCTTCACGCCAAAGGCTGTGAATACTGATGTACATGTGATTTATCAGCTTTTTTATTTTTAATAAATTTGCAACAATTTCAAAAACTCTTTTTTCACTTTGTCATTATGGGGGATTGTGTGGAGAATGTTGAGGAAATAAAGGAATTAAATCCAGTTTGGAATAAGGCTGTAACATAAAAACATGTGGAAAAAGTGAAGCGCTATCAATACTTTCTGGATGCACTGTATCTAAAATGCTTTGGCAATAATGTACAAAATGTCATGCCAATAAAGCAACTTGAACTTCAAAATATAGTTAAAAATCACATTATTTTTGCTTGTCGCATGTAATTGACCATGTATGCGCTGTGGGTAAAAGCTGTGTTTCAATTTGCCGACCATTACAAGTATATTTCAAACCTGTGGGAACCACTAAACATTATAACATGCATTTTTTTTATTTAATTTGTTTGTTTATTTCCCTTATACGTTTCTTCTATTCGTGTTTATGTAAAGCACTTTGAATTACAATTGTGACTGAAACGTGCTATAGAAATAAATTAGCCTTGCCTAAATTATTTAGCTAATTACCTTCTATTCAGAATCATCATTTAAAACAACACTCCAGATTCCCAGATCTGCGTGTAGATGCACAATTGAATCTTGTGTTCGCATGTGAAGAGCAGATTTCCAGCAGTCCCCGAACGCCTCTAAACATGTCTGAAGCGGTGGCATGTGCTAAAAACAAGAAAAACTTAATAGCGCTCGCACACGGGGGGAAATAAAGCTTTTAATGGCTGATGTCATGCAGACCTGAGACCCGCGGCGCTGGACGGCAGATCTGCTCATTAATAGCAGAAAAAAAAAAAACTGCTCGTTCACACACAAGGCCACTTCTCACGTCTTTAAAACACAGCCTGGACGGACAGCGTGCTTCAGATAATCAGATGAAAACAACACTCAAATACGCTAACAATTAAACGCGGCTCCGAAAAGCTCATAAACGGCCCTCGTAAAGCTCTCACAACACTTGTTTTTGACATGGAAGACATGCATAACACGAGGGAAGGGAATGCTGAAAATGTACAACTATTTGCAATACACTGTAAAAAATATTGCTGTAAAATTGACAGAATTACTGGCAATTTTGGATTCCAGTAATGCTGTAAAATTCACACGTGCACTGTAATTTAATAATTACAATTGTGATGTGAAACTACAGCAATTATTAAGGATGTGACGAGATCTCGGGCTGAGATTAAATCGCGATGAGATTTCTCATCGAGGTGAAAATTTGTCTCGTGCCTCGTGATGTTATGATGAAGCACTAGGCTGAATTTAACACTGAAGAGTGGAGGCAGGATTGGATTAGAACCGCACATCAAGTGCTTTGCACACAAGTGACAGGCTGGCCTCGGAGTTGCGCGTCACTCGTTTGGGGTGGGTGAGTGCGACGGAACCGATTTTTTTTCTTCACCGGAGTTCAAGAGTTGCCACGTCCAAAAGCAGATGCTCATAACATACACTGGAATACATTTTGGATATGCTTAAAGCCATAATCGTCGTAAACAGTAATCGAATTAAGACATGTGGAGTTTTCCTATTTCAATCGCATTATTAGCTATGTTTCCATCCACCTATTTTCATGCGCATCTCCATGCGCATAAAAAACCGGTTGATGGAAACGCCATGACGCGCATACATTTTGAAAATGGGCATAAAAAACATATGTGCATAACTGAGTAGGATAAACTTTTTATTCGATAAGAAAAGATGCGCATAAACTACGATGGAAACACTTTTACCGCACAAATTCCAGTGTGCGCATTAAAAAAAAGGTCATGTGATTTTGTTATAAGAGATCATGTGATGATTAAAAAGTGTGTAAATGGACAAACCAGCAGGCTGAGCACATCTGTAACCATCTGAAATGTTGTTTTAGTCATTCTAAAACGCCTTACCGTTTAAGTGTTAGTGTTATTATATTATTAATGACCTCCAGAATCACAAGCGTCTGTGCTCCGCGTCTGACACCTTCAAACGCCACCGCGCGTTCACTGCGTGTCAGGATCGCCTTCTGAGGCGCAAGTCATTTATTAAATGAAGAAAACACTCATGCAGCTTCTCCTACTGCAGCAAATTCAGTTTTTACTGTTGATATTTGGCGCCAGTTAATCAGGAAGTCACGGTTTTGTTCGCTTTGACTTGTTGGATGGAAACGCAGCTTTATTCGCACGTCTTTTATGCGATAATCCAGTTTTGCGCATAAAGTTCATTCGCATTTTTGGACGGAAACATAGCTACACACTTCTCAAATGTGGAAACACTAATTTCTTAACTGATCACTAACCAATCACTGCTTTCCAGGCCTATAAATAGGTCAAAGGTGATGGGACACTGGGCTGTTCTGGTCCAAAACAAAAAACAAAATTTAAACACAATTTGTAGTTTTGAACCTACTGCATATTCATCTTTTCTAAATCCTAAATTCTAAATTCCTTTAGAAAATTATAGAGGAGTTATTCTCAGCCTGGCTCTGTAAAGTGTATGATGGCCAACCCTATAGGATAGAAACATAGCTATTATTGAAGTGCAGTACAGATGTAATGTAATGTAATTTAATGTAAACGACGTAATCAAACTATTACCGTTGTGTATGACTTTTAGCTGCATTTTGCGACAAGATAAGCTATACACATCTCTGAGTGTGCGCACGCACACACACACACACACACACACACTCCTGGAGACACATACACCCGTCATCATCATTATCATCATAACCGAACACACGTTTATGCTGTCCGGAAAAAACAGAAGCTGTTGCTGAATGACAGTGAAACTGTTGTAAAATTAAAAACCAAAAATGACACGATTACATACTTTTTTTTTTTAAAGATCAAATTGTGGAAAGGAGTCCGATACTTATGCGAAAGTGTAATAGCAGTTTATAGCTAAATATTTAGCAGTGTTTGCATGTCCTTTATGGCACAATTCCTTAAAGGGCACCTATGGTGAAAAATCTCCTTTTCAAGTTGTTAGGACAGGCATATGTGTAGGTATAGTGTATAGAGCGTCATATTGGGGTGATATAAACACACCCAGTCCTTTTTTTCAATTTAACAACATAAAAACGGTGAACCAATTGGAGCGGTTTTGAGACCGACCGCAATTTGACGTAGGAGTGCGGTCCCCCCGCCCACCAATATTGATTGACAGCTGCGTATTAACATGTCTCCGTAGTAACGTGTATAATTTTATCAACAAGACAGGACGTGCGCAAAGCAAACGGGAATAAAGGTCTGTTCAGTTTACTAGGATCATCAATCATCATCAAACGTGATCAAGAGTGAGTTTTACAAGTTTAAAATGTTTTAAAACAGTGCATGTGTGTAATGAATTACAGCGATTTACTTCAGCTTTACTTCATTAGCACAGCCGCGTGTCAGAACAATTATACAAGAAGACACTTCAATCCCGGTTTGTGGACGTTAAATCAGGTTTATTTTGTACATTAACGTAACAGACATCCATACAGCAGTGGAGATTAACCTGTATCCTGTCACATTTGCGTGCAAAAAGAGTGCAAAGCTAAATGCGCGTGCTGCCTGTGTGCGTGCGTGTCTGCGCTGTGTGTTTCTGCGCTGTGTGTGTGTGTGCGTGAACTTTGTAACAATATTGTGTGAGACTCATTGCTGCAACTCCACAACAAATGCATCAAATACTCATTGGTAAAGGTCTTACTGTAGTATTTCTCACAAACGTTACATGAGATCTTATTCCTTCGTGTCTGTCTTTTGTCTGACGCAGCCGAGGGAGGAGATTAAGGCACGATCACAGGCACGTGGAAACGGTGGGCGTGAAGGACTAGCCTTAAAGGCGCAGCACACAAAAACCACAACCTGCTGCTAAGAGCTACAAAATAGAAACTTATGAAAGGTATAATAAAAAATCTGATGGGTGTTTTGAGCTGAAACTTTACAGAGACATTAAATTAGTGGTAAAATAAATGTATTCAAAATGAACAGTACTGAAGACAGGTTAGATGCACCATTGAACTACAGAAAAAACAAACAAACAAACAAACAAACAAACATCTTAAAGGCTGATTTATACTTTTGCTTGTCTCCGCATCGCACACCTCACGAAACGAACGAGGCTTTTATACTTGATGCGTTCGCCATTGAGACATTCTTTTAAATGACAGGGGGAGGTCAAAAGAAACAGACAGTAAAGTCAGACGGATAAACAGAGAAGTAGAAAGTTTCCTGAACTAGGTCATATCATTAATATCATTCAAGATAATTGTTTTTTTTATTATTTTTTATAATTTATTATAAAGATTTTTATAACCATTCAAGATTTTTTATATCTAAATTTTTTAAAATCTAAATGATGCATCACTTGCTTTTGTTCATATATCGGACAGTTTTACCTATTAAATATCAATGACAACAGAACATGGGCTGCTCTACAATTATATTTTTTATTATGGCAAGAATAAAAGCAAAAAAAAAAGTACACTTACTAAAAATACTGACGTTTTTTTATTTTGCCCACTCCACAATTCACACATTACTGTCTGGCTGGTTTCTGTCTCCACTTATAATCTAAAAAGGCAATAATGGTTCAAGATTCCTGACCATTATCACCAATAAAGCCTAGAAATTGGGCATCAATATATTGTAAACTGATAGGTTTATATATTCCTTTCCAGTTACAGTCAGAATTATTAGCCCCCCTCTTTATTTTTTCCCCAATTTCTGTTTAACAAAGAGATTTTTTTCAGCACATTTCTAATCATAATAGTTTTAATAACTCATCTCTAATAACTGATTTATTTTATCTTTGTCATGATGACAGTAAATAATATTTGACTAGATATTCTTCAAGACACTTCTATCCAGCTTAAAGTGACATTTAAAGGCTTAACTAGGTTAATTAGGTTAACTAGGCAGGTTAGGGTAATTAGGCAAGTTATTGTATAATGATGGTTTGTTCTGTAGACTATTGAAAAAATATATTGCTTAAGGAGGCTAATAATATTGACCTTAAAATGGTTTTTAAAAAATTAAAAACTGCTTTTATTCTAGCCGAAATAAAACAAATAAGACTTTCTCCAGAAGAAAAAATATTATCAGACATACTGTGAAAATTTCCTGAATCTGTTCAACATCATTTCGAAAATATTTAAAAAAGAAAGAAAAGTTCAAAGGGGGGCGAATAATTCTGACTTCAACCGTTTCAAAGATATAATTTGTTATTTAATTTTAGTTTGTCACTTATAAATTGTTTTAAATTCAAAATTGTAATATATACATCAGTGTAAAACCTATGAACGGTGGAAAAACATATTCTGTAATATTAAAACCACCTGGGTCTCCACTTTTGCATGGCTTATCCCTCAACTTATCCCTCAGGTTTTTCCAAACTTTTACAAAAACTTTCCTCCTTTCCCACTGCTGATACAATTTCCAACCAAGAATTATTGGTCATCTGGTTATCTCTATGATCACGCATGGACAGATCATAAAGAACATGTGTGTAGTCATACCTGTTTCAGATCAAATCTCTTCAAAGCGTTTCATATTCAACTCAAATCAAATCAAATGCGGCGCCGCGCAAACTGTTCACTCGAGTCTCAAAACATTACGTGAGCTCCGCCAGCCGAAATCACGCCTCGCGCACCCAAAGCGAACGTCCGCAAACACAGCGATGACGTCACATTCGCTGCACACTCCGAGTTCAATAACAAAACGCTGATTGGCTATTGCATGTTGGTCTCATTTGTAGTTGTAATACCGCAAATTACAATTGGACTAGTGAAATAAAGAACTACAACACCACGAAAACCAAGCAACAGCAACAAAAAAAGAATTTAAATGAGCATTAGATGTAACGTTACATGGACATCAGAAAAATAAGACCGGTGCAAAAATATTTAAGACCTACAACAGCCAATTTAAGACTTTTTAAGGGCTTAAACTTTTTAAATTTGACACTTTTTAAGACTTTAAGACCCCGCGGAAACCCTGATATAAAAAGTTAAAAGTTTTATTGAGATTTTGGCATTGTTGGTGACTGTATGGGTGTTAATAGCCGGATTGGGTAGCTATACATGAATAAATGAAAATGAAGACCTGTTAAAAAAAGATTTACAACACAACATTTCAGTAGATTTAGGACTTTTTAAGGCCTAAAATTTAGCTTTTGAGATTTAAGATATTTTAAGACTTTTTAAGACCCAGCAGATAACCTGAAATAATTAAGCATCTCACCTTCTGAAAGAGGTTTTGAAGACATTCATGGGAATAGCCGGCGTTACTGTTGTCCTCTTTTTTACACTTCCACTTCAACTGAGAAGAAAAACAGAGATCATCAGCATCAAAGCAGATATTTGCAAAAAATGACATTCATTGTAAATATTGATACGTGCAATAACTTGATGCTTACAATATTTTAAAATAATAATAATAATAATAATAATCATCATCAATTGTATTGGGTTTATTTAAAAGAAAGTATTTCTATTCATCAATGATGCACAAAACTACTTAAACATCCCAGTATAGATTTTTGCACTGCAAAAAAATTATTTCCTCTGAAAAACAAAATTAATAATTATTTTCCACAAAACCATCAATAAATAATTTACTACAAACTTAACTGAAATACTAATATTACTTTAATAATATGTGTATTATAAACATTGTCACATGTGAAGCTGCATCTGGTAAATATTGAACTTTAAACTAATATTTTTTTGTTTTATAATTTTATAACTTGGGATTTGGCGACGCAGTGGCGCAGTAGGTAGTGCTGTTGCTTTACAGCAAGAAGGTCGCTGGTTCGAGCCTTGGCTGGGTCAGTTGGCGTTTTTGTGTGGAGTTTGCATGTTCTCCCTGCGTTCGCGTGGGTTTCCTCCGGGTGCTCCGGTTTCCCCCACAGTCCAAACACATGTGGTACAGGAGAATTGGGTAGGCTAAATTGTCCGTAGTGTATGAGTGTGAATGAGTGTGTGTGGATGTTTCCCAGAGATGGGTTGCAGCTGGAAGGGCATCCGCTGCGTAAAACATGTGCTGGATAAGTAGGTGGTTCATTCCGCTGTGGCGACCCCGGATTAATAAAGGGACTAAGCCGAAAAGAAAATGAATGAATTTGGGATTTTATTTGTAATTATTCAGCAAGGATGCAGACAATTCATCAAACAGATTTTCAAAAAACTTGCAAAAAAATTAAAAAATGTCCTATAATTTCCCTAATAATTGTTTCCTAATTTCCACAAAAAATATGAATTAGCATTAAAAATAATCAAAAAAGTTTCTTGATCATCAAAACTCCCATATTAGAGTGACGAGACTGGAGCAATGACGCTGAAAATTCAGCTTTAAATCACAAGAATATATACAATTTTACACTAAATGCTACAGCCATATCCCCCTGCAGCCCAAGACTGGTTACTCATGGAGGCTAAGCAGGACTGAGCCTGGTCAGTATCTGGAAGGAAGACCACATGGGAAAACTAGGTTACTGTTGGAAGTGGTGATAGCGAGGCCAGCAGGGGGCGCTCAACCTGCGGTCTGTGTGAGTCCTAATGCCCTAGTAAAGTAAAGGGGACACTACACTGTCAGTGAGCGCCGTCTTTAAGATGAGACGTTAAACCGAGGTCCTGACTCTCTGTGGTCATTATTAATCCCTGGGCACTTCTTGTAAAGAGTAGGGGTGTAACCCCGGTGTCCTGGCCAAATTCCCCCCATCGGCCTCCCAATCATCCTCATCCACTGAATTGGCTCTATCACTGTCTCTCCACTCCACCAATAGCTGGTGTGTGGTGAGCGCACTGGCGCCGTTGTCCTGTGACTGTCGTCTCATCATCCAAGTGGATGCTGCACACTGGTGGTGGTGTGGAGAGAGCCCCCTCATGATTGTGAAGCGCTTTGGGTGCAATAATTGCTCTATATAAATACACATTACTAAATTCAATAAGAAAACTGTTATTTTATAGTGCAATAACATTTTACTGTTTTGCACATTATAATTTATTGTTTTATTAAATAAATGCAGATTTTGAGAGAAAAAATAATATACATTTTACACATTTTATTGTATTTATAAGTAAATGCAAATTTTGAGAGCAGAAAACAAATTATATTTAAATTATCTATACTCTAACTGCTATATTATATCACCATTTTTAATATATTTTAGATTCAAACTAATTATTTTAGATTTTCTTAAAAAAAAAAAAAGCAAAAAAAAAATGTTTCTCCTTAAAAATAAAAAGCAAAATATTTCTAGAAATTATGAAGCAGCATTGAATATAATCATAAAAGTATCTTGATCATATTAGACTGGAGTAATAATGCTGAACATTCAGCTGTAAATCACAAGAATAAATACAATTTTACATTAAATTCAATAAGAAAACGGTTATTTTATTTTTATCAAAAACATTTTACAGTTTTACATTTTATTTTTATTAAATAAACGCTGATTTTAAGAACAAAAAATATAAATGAAATGATCTTTAATCAGGCCTGTAGCCAGCCTAGTGAAAAGGGGGGTTCTTTTTCTCTAAAAGTGGACCTTGTTTGCATTTTTCCCCACATTTTGTATTTGATTAAGAAGTTTAAATACAGCATTTTTGTGACATTTTATGAATTATATTGTGCTAGATCAGCCAAGCCACTGTCAAGTAGCTTACTTAGATCATGTGCAAATATTGTCAGTCCGAACACACTACATTTTTCCCTTTTTATGTGGACTTCTCCTAGACTTCTCCTTTATATCCGATCAGAATAAAACGAATGAAGTAATCAGTGTAAACAGCCTCAAAATCACAGACGTGACGGGATTAGCGCCTTTTGCTGTGAAGTGACAGATGACGGCTGAGGACTCTGCTTGGTAGTAAAGTCTTCTTCAGACTGTTATTTTCCAAAAATGTAAAAAATGGCAAAAATAGGGAATGGGAGGCCACAGGACAAATCAATAATGCCCAATATACAGAACGTCTTTCCCAGAGATGGGTTGCGGCTGGAAGGGCATCCGCTGCGCAAAAACGTGCTGGATAAGTAGGCGGTTCATACCGTTGTGGCGACCCCGGATTAATAAAGGGACTAAACCGAAAAGAAAATGAATGAATGAATACAGAACGTCCTCGCCTATTTTGGCCAGTTAAATAGTCAAATAGTGTAACCAAGACATCAAAAATAAATTTAGTTCAGTCAAAACACGGCCGCTATTGTCATGAAGTGACGTGCGTCTGTTCAATACAGCATGAGCTACAGCTGAAGGCTGCACAGAGCGTGAGTCACCTGACATTAAGGGCCCTATCATACACCCGGCGCAATGCGCGACGCAATTGTTGTTTGCTAGTTTCAGCTCAACGCAAGAGTCATTTTGAGGTTTTGCACCACGCTGTTTAAATAGCAAATGCATTTGTGCTCATATGTGCGCCCATAGGCATTCTGGTCTAAAAAAGGAGGTGTGTTGAGGTGCATTGATGGCGCGCTGCTATTTTGAGAAACTAGAATAGACTGTTTAATAGACCAGCTAAGATGAGGTCTAAAGTCCAGCGCAGAACGCGTTAGATGTGCCCCTCGCTTAAACATTGTTTAATACACACAGGATGTAGAGCAATACGCAAATATCTTTACAAATGAAAAAGATTTAAAGGATTAAAATATTTTAAAAACATTATTATTTTCAAGCCTACACAAATATAAACACCACTGCTTTCATGCCTTCTTCATCTCGGGGGGCTTTTTCAGTTTATTCATGATAATTTGCTTTTGTATAATGTTATTATTATTAGTAGTATTGTTTATTATATGCATATTTATATTTGTTTTAATAAAAACAAGCTTAGATTTGTCCACCTGTCAGGTTTTAGACCATATGGGGCATAGTGTTTCGATATAACTCAGTTGTTTGACCACACTTCATTATTATTGTTCATTTATTCGTTTTCTGGAAATTAGAACTGAATTTAGAAATAGCTTTGAAACAAATCTTTGCGCTTAACAAACGGAATTAATTATGTATAAGCTAATGGATGTCTGTGCATACAACACGTTTCCTTATCCACGAGAGTGAAAGTAAAGAATGAGGAGGCTCATCTGTCATTCTCACACTGCAGATGCTCTGTTTAACTGTTTTCTCGCTAGTGAAGTGCTCAGTTATTTCACTTGCAAAGTCCGCCATGTAAATAGCAAATTCCTAAAGGGAATGTGAGATGAGACTCTGATTGGTTTATTCTCCAAACACACCTATAACTCATTAAGAGAATAAGCTCAACCCTGTTAGACCATGCGGCGTGGCGCAAAGCGGAACTTCCCATCCTTAAAATAGCAAAAGTGTATTCAGACACGCCCTTAATGCCTTTGCGCCCTGCGCTTTGGACTTTGCGCCCAGATCATTAAAATGGGGCCCTAAGTGAGCAGCCGAAAACATTTGGATATGTTTGTAGAAAATGCCTTTTGTTCAATGCACTGATACTGTTAATAGGGATGCAACGATTAGCCAATTGCACTATTAACTGCGCTTTAATTCAATACGGTTAATTAATCATAAAGGCTTCTCAACGCCGCGTTTCGAACTGGCTGCAACTAAACAAAGTTATGCCAATACGCACACACGTTGGATTAACTATAGCAGCAGGCCGTTCTTCTTTTTCCCACTTTTGCGTCTTTTCCGCACGCAAGTTCATTTTTTCAGAGGAGACGTGCGCAGATATGGAGCGGTGCGCATGTGGCTTGCAACCGGTCCGATGCACTCGAGCCCTCCAGGTGCACACAGTAGAAATGATCTCAAGCTGTAGTGCTGAGAGTTGTGCGTCGCTTTCAGTGCAATGTAAACAAAAGATACATTAGACGAATTATTACAAATAATTAAAATGATTATGTATGTATGAACGCAGATGATAACAACAGTTCATTTAAATTCTTAGCTAATATATAGCTTAAATTTACATTAGACAAATACTATTTTTATTTATTTATTCATTGTTCTGTCATTTATTTGAATTGTAAAATTATCACTCATGTTTAAATCAAAAACTCATTTATTTTTAAGTCCAAAGAGAGAAATGGACTATTGTTTGTTTTTTGTATTTTGTGCTGTATTTAGTTACTGAGCAGCAATAAACAACACTTTAAAATATAAGCAGTTTTCATTTGATTTTCTAAACTAGTAGTGTTTTGAATTTAATAAATGCATAATAATGGTGATAACCGTGAAACCATGATTATTCTTCAGACGATAATCGTACAACCAAAATCTATAATTGTTGCATCTATAATTGTGATGCAGTTTAAAACAACATATGAATGAGTCTGAATGTAGAAGAAGCCTACTTCAGCACTGCACTGCTTTTGTTGTGCTTCAGAATACAACATTTGAATGTTTGTAATAAAGCCACATTGTACAATGCAGTGATGTTATGTAGTTTTAAAATACAATATATTAACATTTCAATTTAGAAAAAGCCAACGTGGGTGTCTTAAGGAGCAAAAATACAGCATATGGGCTCTTATATTGCTGTCGTGTTATCACTTATATTGCAAGTCATATTTCTCCGCACCCTCATTTGGGATGCTTTTCATGAACTGGCCCCCATGACAAACTAATTGAATAGCTCTGGTCTAGAACCTCATGGTAGCGACAGATTTTTATCTGTTCAGAAGTAAGTAACGTTAGCCTTACCCAGTTTGGCAGTGTTTTTGAACATATATTTAATATTTTGCGACAATGACCCTGCTGCCCCGCTTTCTCTTCCACCTGTCTTTCTCATTTCGACCTATATCGTTACTCAGTATGGATGAAGATATCGCATCAAAGATTCAAACATTACCGCTCGGTGGGTTATGTCACATGACTCAGATCACATTTTTGTGTCTTTGAGGCTCCATGGGATTCGAATTACTGGCCATAGTTATTTAAAATTACACTATTATAAAATATATATATTTTAAACTACATAAAGTAATTAAAATTCTGGACCTTTCGGCCGTCGTTTGAACCACCCGAACCTCCCCTGGCTATGGGCATGTTAATCCAACTGCTATAATATATCACCATTTCAATGCATTTCAGATTCAAACAAGTTATGATAGTTTTACAAAAAAAGAAAAAAGAAATAAAGAATTTCCACAAAAATCCTAAAAGTTTCTTGATTTAAATCACAAGATTAAAGACAATTTTAAAATTATTTCAATAAGATTTTTTTTATTTTATATTGCAATAACATTTCACAACTTTATTGTATTTTTATTAAATACATTTAGCGCTTGAGAGTGTAATAAATGATAGATAAATGACATTTTCTATACTCTATAACTGCTATAATATATCACCATTTTTAATATACTTCAGATTTGTTTTTAAATCAGTCTTGGTGAGAAGAAATTTTCAAAAACATTAAATCTTGTGCGTCTGCAAACTCATAGGCCCAGTTTCACAAACAGGGCTTAGCTTAAGCCAGGACTAGACCTTAGTTAAATTAGACTATTTAAGCCACATTTATAAAATCAGCCTTAGAAAAATACATTTCTGGTGTGCACCTGTAAACAAAAAATGACACTGACATATTTTAAGACATCTCACTGCAAGTTATTTTCAGTTGACACAGCTCAAACATGCAATTTAATCTTGACTAGCCTTAAACCTTGTTTGTGAAACCGGGGGATAATGTTTCAATTACATCCGACAGGCCACAATAATGGGCTGTAACACAATATTTATCAGCTCTCCAATAAACGCCAGCTCACAGTCTGCTTTAATGAATGGAGCGTCCAGAGAAAGAGCAAAACTCATTTGTTTTCAAGAGTCTGCACTCGTTTAATAAGACAAATCTGAAGAGGAAGTCGAGAGCAATCTGTTCTGAAGGAAAATATACATCTGAAAAATCTATCAGGAAAAACATTTAGAGACTAAATCTTACATAACGCAGGAGAACATCAGGGTTTATTTGTGCTGAATGAGCAGGGGTGATTAATATGGACTTTAAATATATAATGCAATACTTTCTGCTCTTTATTGTGATCATGATAACAATGATGATAATCCATATGTTTCTACTAAGAGTCAAAAAAAATCCTTTTCTTCATTATTTTTTTCAAAACATGCCGGAACTACTTTAGCTGTGTGTTAATCTGAAAACAGAATAGAATAGAATAGAATAGAATAGAATAGAAGAGAAGAGAAGAGAATATAATAGAACAGAACAGAATAGAAAAAAATAGAATAGAACAGAATATAATAGAACAGAATAGAATAGAACAAAATAGAACAGAATAGAATAGAAAAGGTTAGAACAGAATATAATAGAACAGAATAGAAGAGAAAATAGAAAAGAATAGAATAGAACAGAACAGAACAGAATAGTATAGAATAGAACAGAATAGAAAAGAATAGAACAGAATAGAATAGAATACAAAAGAATAGAACAGAATAGAGTAGAACAGAATAGAACAGAATAGAATAGAACAGAATAGAATAGAACAGAAAATAATAGAATAGAATAGAACAGAATAGATTAGAATAGAACAGAATAGAATAGAAAAGAATAGAATAGAAAAGAATAGAACAGCACAGAATAGAACAGAATAGAACAGAATTAAATAGAAAATAATAGAACAGAAAAGAATAGAAAATAATAGAACAGAATATAATAGATTAGAAAAGAATAGAACAGAATAGAAAAGAATAGAAAAGAATAGAATAGAAAAGAATAGAAGAGAAAATAATAGAACAGAATAGAAGAGAAAAGAATAGAATAGAAAAGAATAGAAGAGAACAGAATAGAAGAGAAAAGAATAGAATAGAAAAGAATAGAAGAGAACAGAATAGAAGAGAAAATAATAGAACAGAATAGAAGAGAACAGAATAGAAGAGAAAAGAATAGAATAGAAAAGAATAGAAGAGAACAGAATAGAAGAGAAAAGAATAGAATAGAAAAGAATAGAATAGAACAGAATAGAAGAGAACAGAATAGAAAAGAATAGAACAGAATAGAAAAGAATAGAATAGAAAAGAATAGAACAGAATAGAAAAGAATAGAACAGAATAGAATAGAAAAGAATAGAACAGAAAAGAATAGAACAGAAAAGAATAGAAAAGAATAGAATAGAACAGAATAGAAAATAATAGAAAAGAATAGAACAGAATAGAAGAGAAAAGAATAGAATAGAAAAGAATAGAAGAGAACAGAATAGAAGAGAAAAGAATAGAATAGAATAGAAAAGAATAGAAAAGAATAGAAGAGAACAGAATAGAAGAGAAAAGAATAGAATAGAATAGAAAAGAATAGAAAAGAATAGAATAGAACAGAATAGAAGAGAAAAGAATAGAACAGAATAGAGTAGAACAGAATAGAACAGCACAGAATAGAACAGAATAGAATAGAACAGAATAGAAAAGAACAGAATAGAATAGAAAAGAATAGAACAGAAAAGAATAGAACAGAAAAGAATAGAACAGAAAAGAATAGATTAGAAAAGAATAGAGCAGAATAGAAAATAATAGAAACGAATAGAACAGAACAGAGTAGAACATTATAGAATAGAACAGCACAGAATAGAACAGAATAGAATAGAACAGAATAGAAAATAATAGAAAAGAATAGAACGGCACAGAATAGAACAGAATAGAACAGAATTAAATAGAAAATAATAGAACAGAAAAGAATAGATTAGAAAAGAATAGAAAAGAATAGAACAGAATAGAACAGAAAAGAATAGAACAGAAAAGAATAGATTAGAAAAGAATAGAACAGAATAGAAAAGAATAGAAAAGAATAGAATAGAAAAGAATAGAAGAGAAAATAATAGAACAGAATAGAAGAGAAAAGAATAGAAGAGAAAAGAATAGAATAGAAAAGAATAGAAAAGAATTGAATAGAACAGAATAGAAAAGCACAGAATAGAACTGAATAGAAAAGAACAGAATAGAAAAGAATAGAATAGAAGAGAACAGAATAGAAGAGAAAAGAATAGAATAGAAAAGAATAGAAGAGAACAGAATAGAAGAGAAAAGAATAGAATAGAATAGAAAAGAATAGAAAAGAATAGAACAGAAAAGAATAGAACAGAATAGAGTAGAACAGAATAGAACAGCACAGAATAGAACAGAATAGAATAGAACAGAATAGAAAAGAACAGAATAGAAGAGAAAAGAATAGAATAGAAAAGAATAGAACAGAATAGAATAGAAAAGAATAGAACAGAATAGAATAGAATAGAAAAGAATAGAAAAGAATAGAATAGAACAGAATAGAATAGAAGAGAACAGAATAGAAGAGAACAGAATAGATGAGAAAAGAATAGAAGAGAAAAGAATAGAAAAGAATAGAATAGAACAGAATAGAAGAGAAAAGAATAGAACAGCATAGAGTAGAACAGAATAGAACAGCACAGAATAGAACAGAATAGAATAGAACAGAATAGAAAAGAATAGAATAGAAAAGAATAGAACAGGACAGAAAAGAACAGAAAAGAATAGAACAGAAAAGAATAAAATAAAAGAATAGAATAAAACAGAATAAAACAGAATAAAATAAAATAGAAAAGAATAGAATAAAATAGAATAATAGAATACAAAATAATAGAACAGAACAGAATAGAATAGAACAGAATTGAATGGAATAAAATAAAAGAATAGAATAAAACAGAACAGAATAAAACTGAATAGAACAGAACAGAATAGAACAGAATAGAAAAGAATAGAACAAAACAGAATAGAATAGAAAAGAACAGAATAGAATAAAATAGAAGAATAGAATTAAACAGAATAGAATAGAACAGAACAGAAAAGAATAGAACAAAACAGAATAGAATAGAATAAAATAAAATAGAAAAGAATAGAACAGAACAGAATAAAATAGAAGAATAGAATAAAACAGAATAGAACAGAACAGAATAAAAAAAGAATAGAAGAGAAAAGAATAGAAAAGAATAGAACAGATTAGAATAGAAGAATAGAATAAAGCAGAATAGAATAAAATAGAACATAATATAATAGAATAGAATAGAACAGAATAGAATAATGTGAATAATTCAACTGTATATATAAAAAATGTGAATGAGAGCCAACATCTTTAGCAGAGATGCCCAAACTAGGCCCTTGGTAACCTTTGATTTGTCCCGATATCCCATCTGAGAAGAGAGGGAGGATGATGAGGGCTGTTTAGTGATTGGACTCTATTTTAACGATCTAGGCACAAAGTCTAAAGTGCATGGAACAAAAGCATTAAGAGGGCGTGTCTAAATCCACTTTTGCTATTTTAAAAAAGGAAAAATACGCTCTGCGCATGGTCTAACAGGGTTGTGCTTATTCTCTTAATGAGTTCCAGAACCAGCAAATCAGAGCACATCACACCTGTCCTCAGGTCTTTACACTGGCTCCCAGATACATTCAGAAGAGATTTTAAAGTATTATTACTGGTCTATAAATCACTAAATGGCCTAGGACCTCAATACATTACAGATATGCTCACTGAATACAAACCTAACAGATCATTCAGATCATTAGGATTTCAGTCAGAGCAAGGTGAATTTGCCTTCAGCTACTAACAGCGCCCCCTGCTGCTGGAATCAGCTTCCAGAAATGATCAGATGTGCTCCAACATCAGGTACATTCACATCAAGACTGAAAACACATCTGTTTAGCTGTGCCTTTACTGAATGAGCACTGTGCTATGTCCGACAGATCACACTATTGTGTCTTTCTTTTCTTTTCTTTTTCATTTTTTTATAACCTGTTTAACACATTTTAATCAGTATTAATATTATTTACTTTAATGTTCTTATACTTGTTTCTTTTATTTCTGTTTATGTAAAGCACTTTGAATTCCCACAGTGTATGAAATGTGCTATAGAAATAAACTTGCCTTGCCTTACATTAAACTATGGTATTTTTCTAAAACCCATATGATCTGCTCTTTAAATACATAAACACATTAGCAAATGTCCCCTCATCGTTTAATACAGAAAACTGACGGATTTCCAAATAAAACACAGCTCTGTTAGTTTGACATGGTTACGAGTCTCTGGATGATACAATGACATAAAAGAACAAGGGGAACGTGCATTATTGAGAGTTATGGGTCATCCAGTTAGAAGATCCTGAGAGGACTGATGTGCATTAGTAAGCTGGATATAGATGTGAAGTATATTTATGTTAGTGACTGATTCAATCTGTAGGAGAGGCTGCTTCATCTGATTCCTGCTTTCAGGAAATTAAATCACTGATGGACATGATAACTATAGACTCCCAGAGAGAGTTTTAAAAGATCTGCAGGTGCAGGAGTGAACTTAAAAAGACCTAAGATGTAATTAAACAGATGTAAATACAAATTAATTCATTAATTAATTTGAGAAAAATATCAATCATTTTATAACACATTAAAATATTAACATTACAAAAATTTATTCATTTTTCCTTAGGCTTAGTGGCTTATTAATCAAAGAGCGCCACAGCGCAATGAACCGCCAACTATTCCAGCATATGTTTTACACAGCGGATGCCCTTCCAGCTGCAACCCAGTACTGGGAAACACCTACACACTCATTCTCACACACTCATACACTACGGCCAATTTAGTTCATCAATTTCCCTATAGCGCATGTGTTTAGACTGTGGGGGAAACCAGAGCACCCGGAGGAAACCCACGCCAACACGGGGAGAACATGCAAACTCCACACAGAAACGCCAACTGACCCAGCCGAGACTCGAAACAGTGACCTTCTTGCTGTGAGGTGACAGTGCTAACCACTGAGCCACCGTGTCACCAACATTACAAAAATAAAACAAAATAAAATAAGACTTAACTGTGAAATGTTTGGGAAACTCTGTATTAAGGAATGAAGCAAACAAAGAAACAAAAAAAAAATAAGCAAATAAATTAATTTCTTATTAAATATCTTAAATATTCATTCATTCATTCATTATCTTCTCGGCTTAGTCCCTCTATTAATCCAGGGTCGCCACAGCGGAATGAACCGCCAACTTATCCAGCACACGTTCCACGCAGCGGATGCCCTTCCAGCAACAACCCATCTCTGGGAAACATCCATACACACTCATTCACACTCATACACTACAGTCAATTTAGCTTACCCAACTCACCTGTACCGCATGTCTAGGGCCAGACAGAATCTGCGAGAGGGGTCTGGATGCAGACTTGATGCAGTGCAATCTGAGCTGCATCCAATGCTTTTTAATGGGTTCACCTAACCCCACCCCTAACCCTACCCGTGCATTGTGTCTGACATTGCATCGCTGAGTAATGCAATCTCAGCTTGCATCATACAGGCTGCATCCAGATACTATTGGAATCTGCAGACATTTTTTGCTATTTCTGCTGAGAATTTTGGTAAAAATCTGCAGATTTCTGCTGAATTATTTTTGGAGTATCATAACTAAAACCTTAACATGTGAAATAAAAAAATATATTTTATTTTTATTTAATGTTTAAAATGCAAATCCAATTAGATCCACTTTATTTGGTAAACAAAGCAAGTCTCTCATATAATATCTCTACTAAAAGACAGAAAATATTACTGTACAAACTGCATTGTACATAAATCAGATGAACATTTTTATATTAGTCAATAATATTACTGTAATTAATTTAAAAACTGAATTAATTCAGATTTATACAAATGTACTCAAGTAAATAAACAGAATTAATGATGGGTTAAAAATCTGCGGAAAATCTGTGGAATTCTGTGCGCGCAGATTCCGTGTGGGCCTACGCATGTCTTTGGACTGAGGGGGAAACCGAAGCACCCGGAGGAAACCCACGCGAACGCAGGGAGAACATGCAAACTCCACACAGAAACGCAAATTGACCCAGCCGAGGTTCGAACCAGCGACCTTCTTGCTGTGAGGCGACAGCACTACCTACTGCGCCACTTCGTCGCCCCATATCTCCATATCATGTTTGTTTAAACATAATAGTTTTAATAACTGATTTCTTTTGTCTTTGCTATGATGACAGCACATAAAATTTTACTACATGAAGAGCCGCTAAACGCCACTTCCGCCAAAAATGAGATAATGACATTAGGTGAATGCTTTAGGCACGTAGTAAACCATCAACAAATATTCTTGCTTCTAATCATCTAAATCGCAGCATCAGCGCATTCAAAAATAACAGTTTGTGGGCAAAAGCCTCTAAACGCCACTTGCCTTTGGCAGCAAAAGCCGCTATATCCCGAGAACCAATCAGAAGGCGCGAATCAAATCATATGTGTTCAATGTAGCAGCGTGCTGATACACCGGCTTTTATGAGGAGACTGTTTTATTCTGCTTTCAATTACATTTTTAAAAGACGGAGTTTGATGAACTGCATGAGCCTGTCCGACTGTCAGTGAATGACAAATGAAAACGTCCCTTACCTCAAAACTCATTATAAGAAAAAGAAAACACACTGTACAGTCGGAAGTGTAGCATGTATTCATAACGATTTTTAGCTCAGCGACGCTACTTTGAAGGAATCTGATTTAATATAAATTAAACGGCAACTGTGTTTCATGAAAGACAGAGTTAAGATGCCGTTCTTTTATCCCACATGGATGCTATGAGGATAAACAAGAGACCAAGACCTCGAGTGTGGTGAGAATGAATGAATGGTCGCTTCTAAAATTGTCTGAGAGGCATCTCCTTTAGCCCAGTAGGCCTACCTTGTGTTTTATTTGCTAATTTAAGCTATTTTTAAAAAGATAAATATGATGTATAAAACTATACATTATTTATATTACTTCATAATACCTATACGCCTGATAATGTAATGTAATGTGTATTTATATAGCGCATTTATTGAGTATGGCCATACACCCAAAGCGATTCACAATCATGAGGGGGGTCTCTCCACACCACCACCAGTGTGTAGCATCCACTTGGATGATGCGACGGCAGCCACAGGACAACGGCGCCAGTGCGCTCACCACACACCAGCTATTGGTGGAGTGAAGAGACAGTGATAGAGCCAATTCAGTGGATGGGGATGATTAGGAGGCCATGATGGGTAAGTGCCGATTGAGGGACTTTGGCCTGGACACCGGGGTTACACCCCTACTCTTTACGAGAAGTGCCATGGGATTTTTAATGACCACAGAAAGTCAGGACCTCGGTTTAACGTCTCATCCGAAAGACGACGCCCACTGACAGTATAGTGTCCCCTTCACTTTCACTGGGGCATTAGGACTCACACAGACCGCAGGTTGAGCGCCCCCTGCTGGCCTCTCTAACACCACTTCCGACAGCAACCTAGTTTTCCCATGTGGTCTCCCATCCAGGTACTGACCAGGCTCAGCCCTGCTTAGCTTTAGTAAGTAACCGGTCTTGGGCTGCAGGGTGATATGTCTGTGGCGCTTTGTGATAAGCTTTTTATATTAATGGACAATGCACAGATATTGATGTTTCACAATGTTTTTACATTACATTATTTGAATATAACAAGTTTTGCTTACAAAGTTTGCAATGTTTAGATTGCTCTACTTACATTAAATCTAAATCCCAAATATCAGATATGACGTCCGATTGTTAAGCTTTAATTAATGTCAGTTTTAATGTTGTTGATTAATGCACTTACATGACAGATTTCATTCATTCATTTTCCTTCTGATTTTTCCCTGGTTTACCACAGCGGAATGAACCGCCACTTACTTGACAGATTTATGCGTTTTAATTTTAGGTGGTGTGTGTAATGTGTTTTATGTTTGATAAAATAATTTTTAATTAGCATCTTTAGTGATTTTCAACTAAATACAGTCTTGTCCCGATAGGTGGATTTAGAGGTTTTTGCAAAAAAAGCAGAAGTGGATTTAGCTGGTTTTGACACAAAAGAAAATCTACCTTCTTAAAAACCAAAGAATTGTCTAAAGTGACATTTCTGAAAAAAGTTATTTTATTTACCAGCTAATAACCTTATCATTACATGTAAAATGAAACTTCTGAACCTAAATATAGGAGCCTGATGTAAAATGCTCATTTACAAGAAAAGAGGTCTGATGGATTTAGAGGGTTTTGCATCTGAAATCTTCACATACAGTGCTCAGCATAACTGAGTACAGCCCATTTTGAAAATTAGTATGTTCCTCCATTTCTCAGTGAATATAGGCAATGTATTCTGGTGCATTAAAACAAAACAGATTTATTAAACAAATATATTTATTAAAATAATATTTCAGTCACAGAACGTATTGAGAAATTGAAAGATAATACAATTAAATTCAAGCAAAATAAAAAAAAAATCTACAAAATTTCAACTAATTTTTTCTCTTGAATCTATTTTGCTTCTCTTGATTTTTCCTCTTTTTGAAATTGTATTTAATATATTTCTATAACATATCAATTTGGCTGTTCTAGTTTTTGGACCGTTATCTTCAATTATTTTGTTAGATAAGCTCCTGATTTAGCTTCAGTACTGACTAATCTAATTTATATGCACAAATATAATATTGTAGAGCTTCCTATTAAAAATAGGAACTAAAAGAGAGATTTGTGAGGGGTGTACGCATATATGCTGAGCACTGTATTCTGCATTGGTAATTAGGCAAGTCATTGTATTACAGTGGTTTGTTCTGTAGCAAATAATAATATAATATTAATTTCTTAAGGGTGCTAATAATATTGCCCTTAGCATATATTTTTGTTACTGACAAGCTTAAAAAAAAAGACTTTCTCCAGAATAAAAACATAATGGGAAATATTTGAAAATGATTTGACAGGAGGACGAATAATTTTGTTTTTAACTGTCTATATATTATTATTATTATCTAGATATTATTTAAACTTTTAGCGTCAAGTACTGCAAAATGCACGAATTTGTGTTTTATTGTGATCAATTGTGCTTAGGTTGCAATAATCAAAATATATGTATTCATTAATCAGACCATCAATCAATATTAAAAATGTTGTATAACCTCCTAGGGTCCGAGTGTTCACATACGTGGACAGCACGTTTTTAGCTACAGTGTCATCCTGCAACTGTTTTGCAGCATATGAAATGTCCCAAACCCTATTTTTAACTGTCCAAAATGGAAAAACTAAAGGTTGTTTTTACTCTCTGATAGTCAAAGCAAGTTAAAAAAAAAATTCTATGTTAAATATGCATAAAAGAAAATTCGGGAAAAAGTGTTTTATGTAAATTGGGACCACGAGTCCACATATATGGACATCATTTTTCTCTAAAAGTACATCATATCAAAAGATGATACTTAGATTTTTATTCTAATTAGGTTCTAGTAAGCCCAAATAGCAAAGAGAAATAAAAAATGCATGTAAAAAAACACCTTGGGCCTTATATTAATGAACCTATACAAGTAATTTAGAGTATTTACACACATCACATACAAGTAAAAGTCCAAGATTGCATCATTTATATTGCACATGCGCACACACACACACACACACCTTCAGTTTTGGTGTCACGTTGCTGCCGCCCTGCTGCACTGCAGATGAGTCTGTGAAGACGAAGAGAGAAGAAAAATGAGTTAGAAGATCAGCCCAGGAGTCAAAACACATGCTGTTAAACTATCAGAAATCACACAAACTCTTGTAAAGCGACCTGAGTGTGAAACTGAAGACACAACGTCACTTTTAAGGGACTGTTTCATATGAATTTATTAATCATTCTTACTGTTCAATGAACACAAACTATCATAGTTTATTAAATACACAAACCCCTCACTGCACATCAGTTGCACCTTCAGTAAACCTCCTAATTCCTGCAGCACGAAGACTTTATGAACATTTTATGAGCATCAAAAGTGGCTGATCTGTTCGGCAAAAGATTTGACAGCATGTCACTGCATATCAAACTACAAAAAATAATATAACTAAAGCAATGTTCACTGTGCTGAGCGAGAGCACTTCTCTTCTGTTAAACTGAACAGCACATCATTGATAACTGAAGCATGCCCAGGCTCGGAAGATAAAATAACAGTGTGAGTGGGGGACAGTCACGCTTTGGTATGGTTCAAGGCAACTATTCCTAGTGTGAGTACACCCTAAAGCTGGATTTATACTTTCACCTGGCGCCACATCACGCACCTCCACTGACTGTGCGCACACCTCACGAAACGGACAAGGCTTTTATACTTGCCACGTTCGCCATAGTGATAACGACAGGGGGCGGTCAAAAGAAACTGATTGTGAAGTCAGACGGATAAACAGAGAAGGAGAAAATTGCCGGAACTACGTCATATCATTAATAATTTTAAATTATCTTTATGATTATAAAGATTTTTATAACCATTCAAGTTTTATTTTTTTTAAACTTTGATCCTTCACTTGCTTTTGTTCATATCTCGAACGGTTTTACCTATAAAGTTTATTAAAATATCAATGACAACAGAACACAAGTTGCTCTACAAATATATATTTTATTATGGCAAGAATAAAAGCAAAAAATAAGTACGCTTACTAAAAAATACAGATGTTTAAATAGATTTAGCCCGATTCACAAATTCGCACATTACTGTCTGGCTAGTTTCTGTCCTCTTCTTATGCTAAAAAGGCAAGAATGGTGCTACATTTCTGACAATTATCACTAATAAACCCTAGATAAACAGGCCATCAGTATGTAAACCGATAGGTTCAGATATTCCTTTCCAGTAATCAAAGAAATAATTTGTTAATTCATTTTAGTTTTGTAACTATTAAATTGTTTTAAATTCAAAATTGGAAAATTTACATCAGTTTTTAAACCTATGACTGGTGGAAAAACATATTTCTGTAATTGTGTAGCTGGGTCTCCACTTTTGTCATGGCCTCTTTTGGCTTTAACAAACTCATCCCTCAGGTTTTTCCAAACTTTTTAACAAAATCTTTTCTCCTTTCCCACGGCTGTTGAAAGTTTTTAGCCAAAAATTATTGATCATCAGGTCATCTCTGTGATCACGGATCATAAAGATGTGTGTACAGTCGTACTGTTTCAGACAAAATCTCTTCAAAGTGGTTCATATTCAAATCAAATCAAATGTGGCGCCGCGCAAACTGTTCGCTCGAGTCTCAAAAAAAATCACGTGCTCCACCAGCCAAAATCATGTCGAACGCACCCAAAGCGAACCTCCACAAACACAGCTATGACCTCACATTCGCCGCGGACACTCAATCGAACTAGCGGACGGGTCGAGTATAAACCAGGCTTAAGAGAGAGTAGGCTGATTTACAGTTGAAGTCAGAATTATTCGCCCCCCTTTGAATTTTTTTTCTTTTTTCAATATTTCCCAAATGATGTTTAACAGAGCAAGGAAATTTTCACAGTATGTCTGATAATATTTTTTCTTCTGGAGAAAGTCTTATTTGTTTTATTTCGGCTAGAATAAAAGCAGTTTTTCATTTTTTAAAAACCATTTTAAGGATAAAATTATTAGCCCCTTTAAGCTTTATTTTTTTTTTTTGGATAGTCTACAGAACAAACCATCATTATACAATGACTTGCCTAATTACCCTAACCTGCCTAGTTACCCTAATTACCCTAGTTAAGCCTTTAAATGTCACTTTAAGCTGAATAGAAGTGTCTTGAAGAATATCTAGTCAAATATTATTTACTGTCATCATGACAAAGATAAAATAAATCAGTTATTAGAAATTAGTTATTAAAACTATTATGATTAGAAATGTGTTGAAGAAATCTCCTCCTTGTTAAACAAAAATTGGGGAAAAAAATAAACAGGGGGGCTAATAATTCTGACTACAACTGTAAATGGATCAATGAATCAACCAATCAATCAACCTTTATTTATATTGCACTTTACTACAACCAAGGTTGACCAAAGTGTTTTAACACAAGTAAAAACATATCAAAAACGTTCAGTGCTATGCATTAAAAGCCAATTTAATAAGTGGGTCTTAAACATGGCTTTAAAAAGTGGCAGGTCAGAGATCGTATGAAGCTCAGTAGAAAGGGTATTAGGACCTGCCACCTCAAAAGAGCGATCACCCCACTGCTTTTTGTTTCTTGACCGTGGGACTTTAAGCTGAAGTTGGCCAGCAGATCGCAAAGCTCTGCTGGGTTTGTAAGGGCGTACTCACACTATGCTATCCTAACCATGCCCAGGCCCGTTTCCCGGATCGTTTGAGTAGTGTGAGTGCTCTGAATCGGGCTCAAGTACGGTTCACTTGGCCGGCCCTGGCCCGGTTGCAAGAGGTGTGCCAGAGCGTGATTCACTTGGGCTTTGGCGTGGTACGCTTGTGTGTGAGAGCAAAATGCACCTGAGCCCGAAACTGAAAGCGAGACGTGACTTTTAAGGGACTGTTTGATATGGATTAATTAATCATTCGTGCTGTTTAAAGAACACAAACTGTCGTAGATTATTAAAGACGCAAACCCCTCACTGCACGATAGCTGCACCTTCAGCAAACCTCCTCATTCCTGCAACACGAGGACTTTATAATTGTTTATGAGCGTCAAAAGTGGCTGATCTGTTCAGCGAAATATTTGACTGCGTGTCACCGCATATCAAACGACTAAAACGATATAACTAAAGAAATCTCCACTGTGCTGAGCGAGAGCGATTCTTAAACTGAACAGTGTAAGCGCGCCCAGGCCCTCATGTAATGTGAGTGCGGGCTATTGGGGGAAACGGGAGGGGGGACAAGCGTGCTTTGGCCCGGTTCAAGGCAACAGTGCATAGTGTGAGTACAGCCTAAATGTGCAAAATTTTACATAAATAAGAAGAAGAAGGCCATTGGCAGCATTAAACGGATGTGTTTTTAAGTTTAGATTTGAAGTGTGAAAGAGAGTCAAAATTACACAAATGGGTGCCATCTGCATAACAAATGAAAATAGATCTGGTGTTTGATGAAAAAATAACCCAGAGGAAAAAGGTAGATGATAAAAAGCAGGGACCCAGAACCGAACCCTGAGGCACAGTAGTAGTGACAGGGACTGATGAGGTGAATGATTTTAATAATAATAAACTGAGTGAACATTTTTTACTTGTATTTTTATACTTTTTGAACTGTATTTTACATCAATTTTTGAATATTGGATACAAATTCCTAAATGAAAACAGCAGGACGTGCATAAATTTAGAAAATGCACTTAAAGGGCACCTATGGTGAAAAATCAACTTTTCAAGCTGTTTGCACAGACATGTGTGTAGGTATAGTGTGTAGAGCGTCATATTGGGCTGATATAAACACACCCAGTCCTTTTTTTTCAATTTAACAACATAAAAACGGTGAACCAATTGGAGCCGTTTTGAGACCGACCGCAACTTGACGTAGGAGTGCGGTCCCCCCGCCCACCAATACTGATTGACAGTTGCTTATTAACGTGTCTCCATAGTAACGCTTATAATCATATCAACAAGACAGGACGTGCGCAAAGCAACCGGGAATAAAAGGTCTGTTCAGTTTACTAGGATCATCAATCATCATCAAATGTGATCAAGAGTGAGTTTGACAAGTTTAAAATGTTTTAAAACAGAGCATGTGTGTAATGAATTACAGTGATTTACTTCAGCTTTACTTCATCAGCACAGCCACGTGTCAGAACAATTATACAAGAAGACGCTTCAATCCTGGTTTGTGGACGTTAAATCAGGTTTATTTTGTTCATTAACGTAACAGATATCCATACAGCAGTGGAGATTAACCTGTATCCTGTCACATTTGCGTGCAAAAACAGTGCAAAGCTAAACAAGCGCGCCGTCTTCGTGTGTGCGTGTCTGCGCTGTGTGTGTGCGTGAACTTTGTAATGACATTGTGTGAGACTCATAGACTGATTTCACGCGGCCGCCATTATTAACAACGAAATAGAGGCTGCGGTGGGAAGAAACCCGGAAGTATCACCTGAGTCACACAGGAATATTGTGTACCTGGCTGTATATCTTATCAGCGAAGAGAAAGTGACACAAATTTATGATTTCAGCGCCTTCCGAGTGACCCGAAGGTCCGTTCTGAATGAATAGTGAAAATCAAAAGGGATATTTGACCTCATTTACAGCTAAGTTAAGGGAAATGGCACTACTTAGCTAACGTTTTCTTTCCCAAACACACATTTTAGATGCCATTCATCAAACTCAAGTTAATGAACTGATTCTTTCACTATATTAGAATCACGATACAAAATTTCCGTAATGAAATATAAAAAAAACGCCAATTTCTCGTTTACATTTAAGACACTGTTCATGGAGTTCTTAAACAGCGCTGATTGGCCATTGTGTTCACGTGCTCAACAGAAATCACTCTGATTGGCTATGAAGGTCATCAGTTCACCTCACCGCTGTTTACCGAGTGCAAACACAGACGAGCGATCCGCTGATGAGTCGACTGATCTTCACTGCTTTAAAACGCTCCAATATCCGTCTATGTGTGTTTTCAATCTGTGAAGAGCAGGAAGCTGATAACCTTCACAGTCATTCTGTTGAGCACTGGTGAACACTACGGCAAATCAGCGGTGTTTATGAGCGCGCTCAGCGGCGCGTAAATGTTAGCGGGAAATTGACGTTTTTTAAAACTTAAGTACTGGGACAACACTGTTAAAGACAACACGAAGATGTGCTACAGAGGACTGCAGTGTATTATCACTCACCAGGTTACATAGGCTGAAGCAGGGAAGCGTCCCCACGGTGTTTACCTGCTGCTCTGGACTGAAGTCTAGGAGGACACTTAAGCGTATCACTCTTAAAGAGATTGTGATGTTGTTTGATGCCTAATGTGCTTTTAATTGTTTAAATGAAACTGAACTGAATGATATTAAAGTGATGTTTACACCATTTCTGCATTTTGAAGTCACAGCAACAGCTGGAGGTTTATAGCACACAGCATATTGTTGCAACGTTTAAAGTGCTGATCCTATACTTCCGGCTTTCTTCCCACCGCAGCCTCGCTTTCGTGTTCTAAAATGGCGGTCGCGTGAAATAAGCGTATTGCTGCAACTCCACAACAAATGCATCAAATACTCATTGGTAAAGGTCTTACTGTATTATTTCTCACGAACGTTACGTCTTACGTGAGATCAGTTTCCTTTATGTCTGTCTGTTGTCTGACGCAGCCGAGGGAGGAGATTAAGGCACGCTGACAGGCACGTGGAAACGGTGGGCGTGAAGGACTAGCCTTAAAGGCGCAGTAAACAAAAACCGCAACCTGCTGCTCAAAGCTATACATTAGTAACTTATGAAAGGTATAATAAATAATCTGATGGGTGTTTTGAGCTGAAACTTTACAGACACATTCTGGAGACACAGAAGACTCATCTTAAAGGGTCACGAAACACCAAAACACATGTTTTGAGCTGTTGACAGTCATATATGTGTCCCACGCTGCTATAAACACTATTAGGACACATATATTGCACTAAAAAGTGAAAATTGGTTGTTTTTGCGTTATTTTGAGCAAATTCGTTCTTCCGGTTTGAAACTAATTTTTGAAGCTGCGTCACGGCCATGAGATACTTAGGTGTAAATCCAGAGTGGAGAATGGCTGTCTGTCTTTTCGAGAACATAGTGACGTATCTGAGTGTGCGGCATTAAATCATGAGAAAGACGTGCTTCAAACCAATCAGCGCGCTCTATTGTGTATGACGTGAAACTTCATTAATATGCATGATAGCTCCGGAGACTGTTTACCAGTTTACACTGTTCAGACGGCAGAGAGACGCCACGTTGTGTTGCTAAAACAAGTGAAAGAACAAGAATTTGGAGACACGGGTCGTCGGTGTTGTGTTTATTAATGTGCTGCAACGAAGGTTTTGTTCTCATTTCCCCGCTATGAGAGCGCAGCTGGACTCACATATGGATTACAGTGCACGCGACAGAAACATGTTTGTAAGGAACATTTTTACCCGAGAGCTTTTCGCATCTGGAAATAGTGAAATCCGGATTTGCCGCTCGTCTCCTTTTAATAAAAAGACACAGCTCCAGTTTGATTGTCTGTCTACAGATTTGGTAAGTGTGTGAGAGCAGTGCCCTTTGTTTAACCCAGATTGCAAAGTTAGTTCGTGGTCAGCAGAGCTCTTTCAGTTTTTAAAGACATACCATAGTCAAAATGATTTAGTTACTCAGTTTACAGTATGTTAATATCACTGCAATATTACAGTACAATATTATAGACTGAAAGATCCGCTGTAAATGCTGCTCTCCGAGTGTAAACATGTAAACACAACCTATTCCCGTCGTGCAGGATTTTCGCCGCATTTTGTGACAGGATAGTCTATACACACACGGCTTTCTGACGCTACCTACCGAGTGCATAAGCTACAGGGAAATGCGGAGGATTTTTTTTCTCTCATTCACCGTGCGGGATCAAATCAGCCTCTGTGTGTTTGTTTTGCCTGTGAGACTTAGCGCGTGCCCAAATGGAAACTCCCTTCTATGCAAATCCTACCCTCTTTCCCTCCCCCGACACTCCCACAGCCGGACACGCCCAACTTTCCTGACTTTTTTCAAAACAGAGGTGTGAAAACACCCTGCTGAGACAGGCGGTTTCGTGGCCCTTTAAATCTGAAAAAAGTGGTAACCTAGGTGCCTTTTAAAACAAAAATGTATGCACACAACTGAGTAGGATACACTTTTATCTGATAAAATATAATGCACATAAACTCTGATGCAAACAGATTTAGTGATTTAGTGCATTATCAGTCTGAGTGATGTGATTTAGTGTTTGACAGATGATTTGACAGATATAAATGTGTGTGTGAGGGTCTTTGCATCATTAATGTTGGTTTGCAGCTCTCCATGTTTCCAGGTTTACATTGTTGCAGATGTGAAATGTTGTTGTGCTGATTGTAAAAGGCCTCAGCCCTCCGTCAGTCCGTCATCACAGTGCTTCAGTATTATTCTTCTTCTATTATTATTCCCTCCAGAACTGTCTTGAGCATCTGTCTGCGCTCCCGTCTCACGGCTCCGAAAGCCACCCCGTTCATTGCGTTTGGTCTTCTGAGGTGCAACTCATTGATTAGAGGAGAACAAACACCGCAGGGGCGAATCCGAACAGTGCATATAACCACACTTCTCTCAGTGATATCGGTGCGTGTTTAACAGGAGGTGTTGATTTTCTTCTCGTTTGTTTCTCATTGGATGGAAACGCTGATTTATTCACTGAAGTTTTTAGCAATATTACAGTCAGTCAGTCCTCCATCATTCAGCAGATCTGCTCTTCATCATCAGTTTCTCTCTCATGTGTTTCTTCGTTCAGCCTTCAGCATGTGTTTATGTGAGATCTTCATGCAGCAGATGCTCAACACATGAGGAGCTCTTCATATCGCTGAGATATTACCCACATGGACATGAAGCAGCTATACAGATACAGAGCTTTACTGCAAACCGGATTGTTTACATATAAAAAATAATGTTTTTTTCAATTCATTTTAAGTACATTAAAATAAAATCATTCATTCATTTTCTTGTCTGCTTAGTCCCTTTATTAATCCGGGGTCACCACAGCGGAATGAACCGCCAACTTATCCAGCACATTTTTACGCAGCGGATGCCCTTCCAGCCCCATCTCTGGGAAACATCCACACACTCATTCACACACATACACTACGGACAATTTAGCTCACCCAATTCACCTGTACTGCATGTCTTTGGACTGTGGGGGAAACCGGAGCACCCGGAGGAAACCCACGTGAATGCAGGGAGAACATGCAAACTCCACACAGAAACACCAACTGACCCAGCCGAGGCTCGAACCTGCGACCCAGTGACCTTCTTGCTGTGAGGCGACAGCACTACCTACTGCGCCACCATTAAAATAAAATGAATAGTAATATAAAAACTTTGTGAAAAGTAAAATACTAATAAGACCCATCAATTGGTTTTGAGATGTTTGGATTATTGTCAGAAGTGTTATATATTGATTTAAAAAAGAAAATAATCATTATAAATAATTGCATTGATAAATGTGTGTGTTTGTTTATCACCTGTGTGTGCATTATATGTGTGTTTATCTCCTGTATGTGTGTTGCATATCTGTTATGTTCACCCTGTGTGTGTGTGTGTGGTGGGGTTCTGTGTGTGTGTGCTATTATACAGTCACCGGCCACTTTATTAGGTACACCTTACTAGTACCCCCTTTTTGCCTTCAGAACTGCCTTAATCCTTCATGGCAGAGATTCAACAAGCTACTGGAAATATTCCTCAGAGATTTTGCTCCATATTGACATGATAGCATCACGCAGTTGCTGCAAATTTGTCGGCCGCACATCCATGATGCCAATCTCCTGTTCTACCACATCTCTATTGCGCTCTATTGGATTGAGCTCTGGTGATTGTGGAGGTCATTTGAGTACAGTGAACTCATTGTCATGTTTACGAAATCAGTCTCAGATGATTGGCGCTTTATGACATGGTGTGTTATCCTGCTGGAAGTAGCCATCAGAAGATGTGTACACTGTGGTCATAAAGGGATGGACATGGTCAGCAACAATACTCAGGTAGGCTGTGGCGTTGACACAATTCTCAATTGGTACTAATGAGCCCAAAGTGTGCCAAGAAAATCTCCCCCACACCATTACACCACCAGCACCAGCCTGAACCGCTGATACAAGGCAGGATGGATCCATGCTTTCATGCTGTTGAGGCCAAATTCTGAGCCGACCATCCGAATGTGGCAGCAGAAATGGAGACTCATCAGACCAGGCAACGTTTCTCCAATCTTCTCTTGTACAGTTTTGGTGAGCCTGTGTGAATTGTAGCCTCAGTTTCCTGTTCTTAGCTGACAGGAGCGGCACCCGCTGTGGTCTTCTGCTGCTGTGTGTTCATCACATGTGTATGTGTTATATATGTGTGTGTTCATCATCTGTGTGTACCCATCACATGTATTTGTGAGTGTGATTATATCTGTGTTCATCACATGTATATGTGTGTTATGTGTGTGTGTTCATCACCTGTGTGTGTGTGAGCATCTCGCTCTCTCTCGATCTGCTCTCGTATGAGTCTCTGCTGCTCCTGTAGTTCTCTTGAGCCCTCTTCTCTCAGTCTGGCAATCTAAAATACACACACAAACACACACACACGCACGCACACATTCCTATAATTATTATACGCATAAACAAAGTAATAGTAGTGCTGTAGAATCTCCTGCTTTATCCAGTCTGACCTACAGTAATCCGTCAGTAAAACACACACATCAAACAGTGACCTCTACAGGGCGCTCACTGAACTAACATTGCATGAGTGTGCACAGAATAATTGATTACACAGTTGAAGGCAGAATTATTAGCCCTCCTGAATTATTTGCCCCACTGTATAGTTTTCCCCAATTTCTGTTTAACGGAGAGATTTTTTCAGCACATTTCTAATCATAATAGTTTTAATAACTCATTTCTAATAACTGATTTCTTTTCTCTTTGCCATGATGACAGTAAATAATATTAGACTAGATATTTTTCAAGACACTAGTATTCAGCTTAAAGTGACATTTAAGTGCTTAACTAGGGTAATTAGGGTAAAGTTAGGGAAATTAGGCAAGTCTTTGTTTAACAGTGGTTTGTTCTGGAGACAATCCAAAACTAATATTGCTTAAGAGGGCTAATAATATTTGGCTTAAAATGGGTTTAAAACAATTAAAAACTGCTTTTATTCTAGTCGAAATAAAAGAAATAAGACTTTCTCCAGATGAAAAAATATTATAGGAAATACTGTGAAAAATTCCTGAATCTGTTCAACATCATTTGAGAAATATTTGACAAAGAAGAAAAGTATTGACAGGAGGGCGAATAACGGTCATTATGCACAGCTAGTGTTTTTCAGCCAATGATGAACTTCCGGTGAAAGCTTAATGTGACTATTTTCAACTTCATAAGGTTCCTTTGACAGCATCAATGTTGTAATGTAATTCAAATATAATCAGTTAAATAGACTTCAGCATTCATTTGGTTGTTAAAACGTAAAAGGAGACAAAAGACCATTTAAACGCAGGCGCCATCACTAGCCGCAGGCCAGCGCAGAAATTCCATTGAAAAGACTGGGGTAAAATTAATTTCCATATTTTAAAGACATTAGCGTGGAAAAATATGATTTAGAGCATTGCTTCTTGTTTGGTCTGATACCCACTTTATATTGTATCTCAGCCAGGCAGTGAAGATCGCTGTTTTTTTTTTTTTTGTTGTTTTTTAAGAAATCAGATCAGGAGTGGAGAGCATGAGACTGATTCCTATGACGCTCCAAGGACAGACGAGTCTTCGCTGCGGTCCAGCATTCTCCAGCTTCCGGCGCCTAGGCTGCAGCTCTGCACAAGACGTTTGGCCATGGGAGAAATGGTCGTGCCCAACTGAGCCTGGTTTCTCTTGAGGTTTTTTTAAATTCTTCACTTTTGCCAATTGGTGAAGTTTTTTCCTCGCCGCTGTCTCCACTGGCTTGCATGGTTCGGGATCTGTAGAGCTGCGCATCGATGGATTTGCTCTTCAGTGTTTGGACCCTTTAGTAGTGATTATTAACCCACACTGAACTGAGCTAAACTGAACTGAACTTAAACACTGAAAACTGAACTGACTCTGTTTCAATTCACTATAATCTTGAATGTGAAGCTGCTTTGACACAATCTGCATTGTATAAGCGCTATGCAAATAAAGGTGAATTGAATTTAATTGAATCTTAAAGAGCACCTATTTTACCCCTTTTTTAAGATGTAATATTAATATTCTGGTTCTTCTGAGTGTGCCAGTTTAGGTTCAGTTCAAATCACAATTCAGATTTTTTATTATAATGTGTTAAAAAGTGTCATTTTGGGGGCGTGTACACAGCTCGTTGTTTTAGGGGCGTGTTGCTTCACATGAAAATTAGTTTCGACTTCCCGCCCAACTTAACAAGGGGGCGGAGCCAAGAGCTCCCTCGCTTTGTGTATGGCTACAGACAGACAGACAGAGAGAAGCAACATGAGTGAGAGGACCAGCATTCAGCCGTACATGTACGACTCGGACACAGACCAAGCAGAGACTACAAAATCCTTTGTGTCTTTGTATAGTTTTACAGCCAACTTAGTGCTAGTTTAAAGCTCCGAGCTTGTACACCGAGACTAATAACCTAGCACACTGAATTAACTTTGACTGAAGGGCATCACGCACTGGATGCGCCGCGACACGGCGCACACATGACAGTTGAAAATATCGCACACCAGATGCGCAGATTCGCATGATATTTAAAATGTAACTATTCCGATGCCGCTCTGTTGCGCGGCAGAAAATATGAACAGTGTCCTGAGTCATGACTGGGTGCCGCGGACAGCCGCCGACTTGTGGCGCTGGTGTGTGTACCCTGATAGAAACCTATGTTTAGAATTCAGAAATGCATGCTGCGCATCGCCGAGCGGAGCTTCTGGTATACGACCTGCTTGAGGCTATAACTAAGGGTGTCATACACCAGATGCGCCGCTCAGAGCCACGACACGGCATACCAGACGCGCACATTTGCATGATATTTAAAATGAAACTATTCAGATAACGCTCTGTGGCGCAGCAGAAATACGAACAGTGTCCTGAGTCGTGGCTGGGCGGCGCAGACAGCCACCGACATGCGGCGCCGTTGTGTGTACCCTGATAGAAACCTATGTTTAGAATTCTGAAATGCATGGCGCTGTGCGTCGTTAGTTCGTTATTTCCAATGGAGGGACGCGCAAGTGAGGCAACGCGCTCACACTTCGCAGCTGCACCTAGTTAAGATGACAAGAAGTGCAAACAGCTGAAGTTAAAGGAAGACGCAATGAAAAGTACACATGTATGCAAACCCACCTAAAGTTACAAACACTGGCGCCGAGGAGAGCGATAACATGGTGAATCTTGTGAATCTTGTGTTGAGCCCAATGAGCCTTACATCTAAAAATAGAGCAAGGGTGTTTCTTTGGTGACATCGCTTTGACTCACACGCTGAAAATGGAGGACGTGAAACAACAAACTGAGGATATGGTAATGCGCAGCTGTCAATCAATATTGGTGGGCGGGGGGACCGCACTCCTACGTCAAGTTGCGCTCGGTCTGAAAACCGCTCCAATTGGTCCACCGTTTTTATGTTGTTAAATTGAAAAAAAAGGACTGGGTGTGTTTATATCAGCCCAATATGACGGTCTATACACTATACCTACACATATGTCTGTCTAAACAACTTGAAAAGTAGATTTTTCACCATAGGTGCCCTTTAAACGCAACAATTTTGTATGGGATGACAATTCACCAAAAGCCCTGGGGCTGGCTGACTAAAAAATTAAAAGTCTGTGTGCATATAGCCTATTGACTTCAACTGTTTATATTCACTATAATCTTCCATGTGAAGCTGCTTTGACACAATCTACATTGTATAAGCGCTATACAAATAAAGATGAATTGAATTGAATTGAATATACATTTTAAAAAATGCACTTCTCACCTCTTCTTCTAAGGTACGTGTGATTTTAACCTCTTCTGCTTTTACATTCTCTGCCCGCCGTTCACGCGCCTCCAAATCTGCAGTACACACACAATATCATTACATTTAAATCCATTTCTATAATACACAGCAAAAAAAAAAAAAAAACAAGTCAAAATTAAGTGAGTTCCTCCTTAAAACAAGCAACAATTATCTGCTAGTGGAGTAAACAAAATCAGGGTTTCAGAAGGTTTCATCAAGTCAAATTTAAAGGGGACATATTATGACCACTCACAAGATGTCAAATGCGTCTCTCAAAAACGTCCCAAGAGTGTTTATGTGAAGTTTCAGCTCAAAATAGCACAAAGATAATGTTTTCTAGCTCTCTGAAACGGACCCTTTTAGGCTTTGACCCTAATTGTGGCATTTTGGTGACTGTCGCTTTAAATTCAAATGAGATTTTGCTCTTTTCAAAAGAGGGTGGAGCTACAAATGCCTGTGTGTCAGCATAACTTCCGTCCTATGCTAATGAGGGAGAGATGGCCACTAGTGGGCAGGACTTTCCCCCTCTGATGACATGTACAAAGGGAGAAAGTCAATCAAAGTGTTTCTGTAGACTGATTTCATTCAAGCCTTATTATAAAAAAAATAATTATTAATTTTTACCATTAGAAGCTGGATATAATCAGACACTGTTGCAAACAACTGTGTTTAAAGCCCTTATAAAAGACATTTGTACATAATAGGTCCCCTTTGAGATTTTTTAAGACCATTATGAATGAAATTTTAGACTTTTTCAGTGCTAAACACTCAGGATTTTTAAGGGTCTGGTTGGGCAAATGGAAATTTAGCTATTTCTTAGCAACATATTTTAGATAATGTGTCAAAACAAGCAAACTCTACATACTTTTTTTAAACATAACGTTTCTTTAAAACAAATGGCTAAGTTTAACATTGTTAAAAGTGTATTAACTATGAAGTAAATTACTATCTGCTTGAATAATCATATGTAAAGATATATTTGTTGGCTTTTAGTCCAAATGGATTGAGTATATACCTCCTAACCTAATGTGTTTCTGTCATAAAACATTTATTAATAATAATAATAATTCCTTTCATTTATATAGCTTTTTTCTGGACACTCAAAGGCTTTACACATGTTTGAGGAAAATCTTCTCATCCACCACCAGTATGCAGCATCCACCTGGATAAGGAGACGGCAGCCATATTACGCCAGACCGCACACCACACCAGCTGATTGGATTGATTGAGTGATAAAGTCAGTTATGATATGGGGATGGTCAGGAGGTCATGATGGACAGAGGCCAGTGACCAGGATGCCGGGGTTAAACCCCTACTCTTTTTCGAAGGACATCCTGGGATTTTTAACGACCACAGAGAGTCAGGACCTCGGTTTAACATCTCATCCGAAAGACGGCGCTCACTGAGCAGTATAGAGTCCCCATCAATATACTGTGGCATTAGGACCAACAAAGACTGCATGTTGAGCGCCCCCTGCTGGCATCACTAACACTACTTCCAGCAGCAACCTACTGTAGCTTTCCCATGTGGTCTCCCATCCAGGTACTGACCGGGCGCAGCCCTGCTTAGCTTCATGTGAGAGTTGCAGAGAGCTAGCTGCCGGCTTAAGTTTCATTCCTATTTATAAATATTATGTCTGCTCCCTGTTTCTGTTTCTTATGTAAAATAGTTTTTGTATAAATGGAAGATCGTGTAAAGGGATTAATTGCTCTCTTAATATCATGAGGAATTGGGTAATTGTTTATCCTTTTGGTATGGTTCGGTACGCTTTTATGGTCGTTTTCACTGTCAAAAGTCATACCGAACTGAACCATACCGTACCACTTTTTCGGCACCCTTTGCAAAGAGTACCAAGAGTACCAAAAGGCGGAGCTAGACGTGCAGCTGAACGCTATTGGTTTACAGCGATATGTCATTCGCTTGCGCAACAAGCCAAAATGAAAACAAAGAAACCTCCCTGTTTTAAATACACAGCCAAGACATTACACCGTAAAATTATATACATATTGTAACAGAACGGGCCTCAGCTCGCTCTGGTGGGGAAAACTGGGTTCGGGGGACAACAAACATGATGGTGTACTCGATAGCACTCCAGTGCACAATGTTTCATTGACAGTGCTGGCAGGTGAAAACAGTCCACAGTGAAGAATATATATATATATATATATATATATATATATATATATATATATATATTAGTGCTGGGCCGTTAACGGCGTTAACGTGCTGCGTTAACGCGGGACTCTTATCGCGCGATAAAAAAAAATATCGCCGTTAATCTATTCTCAAAGTTGGGTTGGGAGCTGGGTCTATTTTACGCAAGCTATGATGGCTTTCACCTTGATATATTACCGCGGATGTATACCTGACTGGTGAGCCGTCTGCTCTTTGGAATCAAATCAGCAGAGACTCTAACTGCAGCTTGGCAGTTTCACTTTTCATTTATTCCTTCGTGACAAACTGGGGTATTAGACGCAAATACGGAGTAAGGACAGGTGAGAGAGTTATGGAATTTAATGACGCATGCCAAATGGTAAGAAAAAAAACTTCCGCATTTCACGATGTGTGTGTGTGTGTTTGTGTATGTGTGTGTGCAGTCCTTTCTGACAGCCGCGTGTGGACCTTGTCGGAAAATATGGCGAAAGGTCCTAAAGATCGCGGTGTTTCCTTCAATAATACCACTGATATCTGCATACTCCACATCTTAATTCCATTTCTGTTTAGTTCAGTGATGACTTTAGTCAGATTAAGCTCATCAGAATTCGCAGTTTGAAGCTTATGTAGGCCTACAGTTCAACATTCATGTAAACAAGTACATCTTATTGAACATCATTTATTTTCATCACCAATTATCATAGTAGAACAGTTCCTCAAGCAGTTTGTGATGCACTTTGGAGATGAGACTCTGGTCTAATGCGACACCCGGCTTGAGAAACCTGTTGTCAAAGACTTATTATTTGGGTAACACACATATTCTGAATACCTTCGGCAGAATTCAAATGAGCCATTTTAATCTAGATTAATCTAGATTAATTTCGAAATTAATCTAGATTAATCTAGATTAAAAAAATTAATCTATGCCCACCTATAATATATATATATATATATAAAACAAGCCATGGTCGACCCGAGCTCAAACAAACCTTGTCGTCGTCTTGATGAACAGTCACAAAGCCAGGAATAACAAAATCTGCTGTGCCCTGTTGTTGTTTTACGAGCCCGTCTAAAACTGCGAGCGGTTTCACTTTGTCCAGAGAGCTCGCAGCACATCTATATTTGAAATAACGAACATCTTGAGCTCATATTAATAACGTGCGCATGATTATTAAAGTGCTTTGATGTCTGATCTTGTCAGAAAGGAACAAACGTGAGAGTGACGAACGAAAAAACAAAGGAGAAGCCGAAATAAACAGCAGCAAATGATGCGTCTGCAACCTAAAACATGAACAAACTGCCATGTTTAACTATTATCCTCACCTTCTGGACTATTATGAACTGGGACTGACAGAATTACTCTCTAACAGAGATCACATGTGCTGCTGAAGACTACAGACACAGATGAGAGGTTTGCTCTGACTGTATGTTGCGTGTTGTTTATGAACCCAAATAAGGACTAAATGTATGCTGTGTGTAGTTTTTCTGTAAGTGGTAACATATCGGAGACTGTAAGGATCTGTACGTGTTTATATATGTTCATTTATATATTTATTTTATATAACTGCAGACGTTACAGTAGGCTATTTCACACTATCATTGATCTGTAGTTATAATCAACTCATGTTCATAGAAAAGTTAGTAATAAACATTTATACAGTATTTATGTGTATAAAGCATTTGTTTTGTGAGTGCTTCTCATATGATATGTGAGCGACCTGTACAGCTTTACTGTAGATATTTCCTCGAGCGAAAATGACGTCGTCTGAAACTTTCTGTCGTACACTACGCCCACCAAAAGGGTACCATTGGTACCCTTTTAGCAATGGAAACGCAAGCCTGATAAAGGTGACCCGTACCGTACCGTACTGTATCACTCAGTGGAAATGGGCCATAAGACATTTTAAAACTCCAGCAGATACCTTGAAAATAATCTAAAATCCAAGTTATTGTTATAAATTTGCTTGTTTAAAAGAGAAGCCTGCTTAATTTTGGCTTATCTTTTTTTTCTAAAACAAGTCATAATTGTTTACTTGTCTAGAAAATGCTTCTTGATTTAAGAAGTTTTAGATATTTGGACTAGGAACAGTGTAATTGAGCAAAAAATAAAGAGCTTACCGAGTTTAATCTTCTTCCTCTTGTCATCAAGTTTTCTGTTTCTCTCCTCCGCTTGTTTTTTTGCCGCTCGGACTTTGTCGTATGCAGCCTGAAATGATAAAAACAAATCATCAAATTACCACGAGTTTCCTCAAGATGACTAACTGAACAAAAATAGAACAAAACATGCATTAAAACAAGCCAAAAATAACTGATTATCTAGATACTTCCTATCATAATTTAATTCCTTAGCATAAATCCTGCAGTCATGAAAAATTTATATTTAAGGAAGTCTTGTTTTAAAATGAGATTTATAGACAATAATACTAATAACAAATATGAAAACTATAACAAATGAAGGACTGTGGAGTAAAGTGCGTAGTGGACAGTGAGGTAAAAGAGCATGAGATCTGATCTGAAGTCAGTGTAAATGTGTGTAGTAATTTAATATGCACACAAAAAGATCTCTAAATAATGGCCTATTCCCACTCAGTGGTATGGTACGGTACAGTTCGGTTCGGTACGCTCTTATGGTCATTTCAACTGAGTGGTACAGTACGGTTCGGTACGCTTTTATGGCTGTTTCCACAGTCAAAAGGTACCAAAAAGCAAACCATATTGAACCACTTTTGGGTACCCTTTCCAAGGATACCTAGCACAACACAAGGGTACCAGAGGCGGAGATAGATGCGCAGGTTTACAAAGAAACGTCACTAGCGCATACAACAAGCAGGAGAATGAAAACATACGAAGCGGCATTTATAAATACACAGCCGAGACATTACACCGTAATAATATATACAGTTGAAGTCAGAATTATTAGCCGCCCCCCTTGAATATTTTTCCTTTTTTAAATATTTCCCAAATGATTTTTAACAGAGCAAGGAAATTTTCACAGTATGTCTGATAATATTTTATCTTCTAGAGAAAGTCTTATTTGTTTTATTTCAGCTAGAATAAAAGCAGTTTTTAATTTTTTAAAAAACATTTTAAGGTCAATATTATTAGCCCCTTTAAGCTATATTTTTTTTAGATAGTCTACAGAACAAACCATCATTATACAATAACTTGCCTAATTACCCTAACCTGCCTAGTTACCCTAATTAACCTAGTTAAGCCTTTAAATGTCACTTTAACTGTATAGAAGTGTCTTGAAGAATATCTAGTCTAATATTATTTACTGTCATCATGACAAAGAGAAAATAAATCAGTTATTAGAGATGAGTTATTAAAACTATTATGATTAGAAATGTGCTGAAAATAACTTTCTCTCCATTAAACAGAAATTGTGAAAAAAAATAAACAGGGGGCTAATAATTCAGGGGGGCACACAGTGATTTTTCAAGATCTCCTACTTAGAAATCATGGAGGGGTCTAGAATTTTCAGTATAGGTGCAATTCCACTGTGAGAAACAGAATCTAAAAATAACAATGCAGAAATCACATTGTATGACTTTTAACAATTTATTTGTAAATTACTGTGTCAAATAAGTATTTGATCACTTGCTTTTCAGCCAAATTTCTGACCCTCAAAGACCTGTTATTTTGCTTTAAAATAGTCCAGCTACACTCTGCTCATCATTCTAATTTAGTAGCACTTGTTTGAGGTCACTAGCTGTCATAAAGACACCTGTGCACCCCACAATCAGTCAAAAGTCTAAGTAGCAACACGGCCAAAACCAAAGAGCTGTCAAAAGACACAAGAGATGAAATTGTAGACTTTCATAAAGCTGAAACTGCTACGGGGCAATCGCCAAGAAAGAGCAACTGTTGGAGCAATTGTCAGAAAATGGAAGAGGCTAATGATGACTGTCAATGTCCTTCAGACTGGGGCCCCACAGAAGATCTCTCCTCGTGGGGTATTAATGATGCCAAGAATGGTCTAGAATCAGTCCAGAATTATGCAGGAGGAGCTGATCAATGCCGTGAAGAGAGCTAGGACCACCGTTTTCAAGGGTACTATCAGTAACCATGTTTTAAAACCATGCATCGCACGGAAGGTTCCCCTGCTTAAGTTAGCCCATGTCAAGACCCATCTGAAGTTTACCAGGGACCATCTGGATGGTCCAGAGTATTCATGGGAGAAAGTCCTGTGGTCAGATGAGACCAAAGTAAAACTTTTTGGTCTCAACTCTATTTACCGAATTTGGAGGAAGAAGAATGATGTGTATCATCCCAATAACACCATACCTACAGTGAAGCATGGGGCTGGAAGCATCATGCTCTGGGGTGTTTTTCTGCACAGGGGATAGCATGACTGCACTGTATTAAGGAGAGGATGAACGTGGCCATGTATTGTGAGATATTGGGCAAAAACCTCCTTCCCTCAGTCAGAGCATTAAAGATGGGTCGTGGCTGGGTCTTCCAACATGACAATGACCCAAAGCACACAGCCAGGAAAACCAAGGAGTGGCTTCGTAAGAAGCATAACAAGGTTTTGGAGTGGTCTAGCCAGTCTCCAGATCTAAATCCAATAGAAAATCTTTGGAGGGAGCTGAAATTCCATGTAGCTCAGCGACAGCCCTGAAACCTGACAGATCTAGAGAAGATCAGTGAGCAAAATCCCTCCTTCAGTGTGTGCAAACCTGGTGAAGAACTACAGGAACCCTTTGACCTCTGTAATTGTTAACAAAGGCTTCTGTACTAAATATTTAAAATGCTTGACTCAAGTGATCAAATACTTATTTCACACAGTAATTTACAAATAAATTGTTAAAAAGTCATGCAATGTGATTTCTGCATTGTTATTTTTAGATTCTGTCTCTCACAGTGGAATTGCACCTATACTGAAAATTCTAAGTAGGAGATCTTGAAAAATCACAGTGTGATTAAATACTTATTTCCCTCACTGTATATATAAATACAAGCCATGGTCGACCCGAGCTCAAGCAAACCTTGTCATCGTCTTGATGAACAGCCACAAAGCCAAGAAGAAGAGCAGAATCTGCCATGTTCTGTTTTTGTTTACGAGGCCGTCTAAAAGCGCAAGCAGTTTTACTTTCTCTAGAGAGTTCACTTGCGCTTGCCGTGTCTCTATATTTGAAATTACAAACTTCTTGACCTCATAATAATTACGTGCGCGTGATTATTGAAGTGCTTCTGACATCCTTTAAGTGCGAGAGTGAAGCGCAAAAAAACAAATGAGCAAATGATTCTTTCAGCAACCTAAAAGATGAACAAACTGCCATGTTTAACTATGATCAACACCTTTTGGACTATTATGAACTCAGAATGATGGAATTACTCTCTAACAAGATGTTAACGTTACATGTGCTGGTAAAGATTAAAAATGAGAGGTTTGTACTGACTGCATATGTTTCGTATCGTTAATGAATCCAAATAAGGCCTAAGTTTTGACTATTTTTAATCTGTAATTGGTAACATTTCAGAGACTGTAAGGGTCTGTATGTGTTCATAATTGTTTTATTTATTTATTTTATATAAGTGCAGACGTTACAGTAGGCTATTGCACATTATCATTCATCTGCAGTTATAATCAAGTCATGTTCATAGAAAGGTTAGTAATGAACATTTATTTATACGCAAGTATTTACGTATATAAAGCATTTGTTTAGTAAGTGCTTCTCATACGATATGAGAACTTCAAGTGAGAATGACGTTGACTGAAACTTTCTGTCGAACACCATTGGTACAATTTGGCAGTAGAGACACAAGCAGTGGCATAGCGGACGGGCCCCACATCGTCATCAGCTCTTCAGTTTGTGATTGCACCAACTACCCCACCCCCTGCTCTTCAGTTTGTGATAACTCCAACCATACCTGCCAACATTTGGTTCATAAATGGTTTGGTTCAAAGAAGATCGTGAGGGGGGTTAGGCGGTAAGAACTAAAGACCACACGCGCATGCACCAGGTTTCAGGCAGGACTGTACCTAAAAGCAGAGGGAGAAAGGGGGGGGGGGGGGGGGTATTCCGGGAGACAAAACAATACGGGAGATGGGTCTGAAATACGGGAGACTCCCGGGAAAAACAGGAGTGTTGGCAGGTATGCCTCCAACTCTCCCCCTACCCCCATCCTCACTCGCTCTTCACCAGGGGCCCCCATCAATAATCCCTGTAGGGGGGCCCCCGCATTTTCCGCTATGCCACTGGACACAAGTCGGATAAACTGAACCGTACCGAACCGTACCATACCACTCAGGGCGTGCTCACACTATGTAGTTGCCTTGAACCGTGCCTAAGCACGCTTGTCCCCCCCCTCCCCTCTCTCACAACGGCCCGCACTCACATTGCATCCGAGCCGGAGCACGCTTACGCCATCAATGATGCGCTGTTCAGTTTAACAGAGAGAAGCGCTCTCGCTCAGCACAGTGAACAATGCTTTAGTTATATAGTTTTAGTTGTTTGATATGCGGTGACACAGTCAAATATTTCGCTGAACTGATCAGCCACTTTTGACGCTCATAAATCATAAAGTCCTGGTGCTGCAGATATTAGGAGGTTTGCTGAAGGTGCAGCTGATGTGCAGTGAGGGGTTTGCGTCTTTAATAATCAACGACAGTTTGCACATTGCATTCCGCCTGAGCACGCTTACGTCATCGATGATGCGCTGTTCAGTGTTTACGAAGCGCACAGTGGAGATTTCTTTAGTTATATCGTTTTAGTTTGATATGCGGTGACACGCAGTCAAATATTTCGCCAAACAGATCAGCCACTTTTGACGCTCATAAACAATCATAAAGTCCTCGTGCTGCAGGAATTAGGAGGTTTGCTGAAGGTGCAGCTGACGTGCAGTGAGGGGTTTGTGTCTTTAATAATCTACGATAGTTTGTGTTCATTGAACAGTAAGAATGATTAATTAATCCATATCAAACAGTCCCTTAAAAGTCACGTCTCGTCTTCAGTTTCGGGCTTATGCGCGCTTTGCACTCACACTACAAGTGTACCACGCCAAATCCCAAGTAAACCGCACTCTGGCACACCTCTTCCAACGGGGCCAGGGCCGGCCAAGTGAACTGTGCCTGAGCCTGATTCAGAGCACTCACACATGTCAAACGAACTGAGAAACACACACGGTTTGGATAGCATAGTGTGAGTACACCCTCAGTGGAAATGAGGCAGAAATGAGGTGTTTCTTACCTTAGCGGCAGCGTCAGTCAATACCTCCAGAGCCTGAGAGAGCTGGTGGAAGAGCTCCGCTAAACACACACACACACACACACACACACATACAAAGAAAATTGCTATCAACATAGTAATCTTAATAAGAGCAAAGCATTAACTTAGAAAAGTGCACATCTGTGGCACAAAATGCACTCTCCTGTGTAAACAGCGTAAATATTTCAGCTCAACACCATTCTTGAGCACATTCTGAAAACCCTGTAGGAGTCAAAATTATACTTAAAAAAGCTTAAAAATTAAAAATAATTCAATCAAAATTCATTTATTCATTTTCTTTTCGACTTAGTCCCTTTATTAATCCGGGGTCGCCACAGCGGAATGAACCGCCAACTTATCCAGCACGTTTTTATGCAGCTGATACCCTTCCAGCCGCAACTCATCCCTGGGAAACATCCACACACACACTCATTCACTCTCATACACTACGGACAATTTTAGCTTCCCAATTCTCCTGTACCACATGTGTTTGGACTGTGGGGGAAACTGGAGCACCCGGAGGAAACCCACGCGAACGCAGGGAGAACATGCAAACTCCACACAGAAACGCCAACTGACCCAGCCGAGGCTCGAACCAGCACTACCTACTGCACCACTGCGTCGCCCTAAATCAAAATTGTCTATTTTTATTTTATGCACCACATATCATTTCCTGCCAAAAAAATACAGTGTGCGTGTGTTAGGGTGTGTGTGTGTGTGTGAATATGTAATTTGTGTGAAGGTGTGTGTGTCTGAAGTTGTGGGTGTTGGTTTGTGTGTAAACTTGTATGTTTGAGTTTGTGTGTGAACGTGTGAGTTTGTGTGTGTGTGTGTGTGTGTGTGTGTGTGTGTGTGTGTGTGTGTGTGTGTGTGTGTGTGTGTGTCGGTGTGTGTGTACGTGTCAATTTGTGTGTGCGAAGGTGTGAGTTTGTGTGTTCGCGCATCTGTGAGATTGTAAGTGTGTGTGTGTGTGTGTGTGTGCGTGTGCGTGTGTGTGTGTGAAGGTGTGAATCTGTGAGTGTGTATAGATGTGAGTTTGTGTGTGAAGGTGAGAATTTGTGTGTTTGTGTGTTCACACATCTGTGAGATTGTGAAAAAGTGTATGTGTGTGTGTGTGTGTGTGTGCGCGTGTGTGTGCGCGTGTGTGTGTGCGCGTGTGTGTGTGCGTGCTCGTGCGTGAAGGTGTGAATCTGTGTGTGTGTATAGGCGTGAGTTTGTGTGTGAAAGTGTGAATTTGTGTGTGAAAGTGTGTGCGCGCATCTGTGAGATTATGAAAAAGTGTGTGTGAGTGTGTGTGCGTGAGAAAGTGTAGTGTTTGTGTGAACGTGTGTATGTATGTGTAGGTGTGTGTGTGTTAACGTGCAAGTTTGTGTGAAGGTATGAGTATGTGTGCGTGTTTGAAGGTGTGTGTGTGAGTTTGTGCGTGAGGGGGTATATGAATGTGAGTTTATGTGTGTGCATGTGTGAGGGAAGGTGTGTGTGTGTGAAGGTTTGAGTTTGTGTGTGAAAGTGTGTGCGTGCATATGTGAGATTGTGAAAAAGTGTTTGTGAATGTGTTTGTATGTAAGAGAGTGTGAGCATGTGTGCGTGCGCATGTGGCTCAGAGAGAGTGTGTGCTTGTGCAAGTGTGTGTGCATGTGTGTATGTGAACAAAAGTTAACAAAACATCTTCAGTATTTCCTATAATATTTTATATTATATAGAGAGTGTGCAGATGAATGTGTGTGTGTATGTGTGTGTGTGTGTATTTCTCTATCCAGAAGCAGCAGATTTATTGTTGCACCACTGTGTGTGTGTGTATGTGTGTATGTGTGTGTGTGTGTGTGTGTGTGTGTATGTGTGTGTGTGTGTGTGTGTGTGCTAAAAGCACACCAGCAGTGCACAGGTTGCCTGCATTAGCTCAGGGTGTCTCCGCTCTCACGAAAGCTGTTCTCTAATGATCTCCTGCTGTGAGCGCAGGGGTCCCGCAGCAGCACACGAGGGGCCGCCGCAGCAATCAGAGCACCCGCGGGGCCCCGGAGCCCTAATGACGGCCACTAACAGCGTCTGCGGCTCCGCTTTCAGCCCACAGGGAGGCCCGGCCGGCCGGAGGCTCGGGTTACAGCGATACCTGCGTGATTAGACAGAGCCGAGCGCCGCACGCAACCCGCTCCACATGTGAACAGACCCCCGCTTCACCCCTAGCAGACTGACATTACACTACACTGTTAAAAAAAGCATTTATTTCAGCGGCCTGCCAAGAACATACCACTGCTGTTCATTCAGTCCAAGACAAGCTGATGTGCTGAAATAACACAAGAAGAGAAGCCTGCAGTTGAAGCCAGAATTATTCGCCCTCCTGTCATTTTTTTATTTTAAATATTTCCCAAATGATGTTGGAATTTTTCACAGTATTTCCTATAATGTTTTTTCTTCTGCAGAAAGTCTAATTTGTTTTATTTTGGCTAGAATGAAAGCTGTTTTAGGGCGACACAGTGGCGCAGTAGGTAGTGCTGTCGCCTCACAGCAAGAACGTCGCTGGGTTCGAACCTCGGCTGGGTCAGTTGGCGTTTCTGTGTGGAGTTTGCATGTTCTCCCTGCGTTCGCGTGGGTTTCCTCCACAGTCCAAAGACATGCGGTAAATTGTCCGTAGTGTATGAGTGTGAATGAGTGTGTGGATAATTCCCAGGGTTGGGTTGCGGCTGGAAGGGCATCGTAAGGGCTGCGTAAAAATGTGCTGGATAAGTTGACGGTTCATTCCGCTGTGGCGACCCTAGATTAATAAAAGGACTAAGCCGACAAGAAAACGAATGAATGAATGAATGAATGAAAGCTGTTTTAAACCCATTTTATGGTCAATATTATTAGTGCGTGCAATATTTCGTCATCTTAGAATTATTAAATGAAAGCTTGTTTTATTTACATTAATTTATTTACATTATGGGATGTTTTTTTTATAAGTTGTTTACATTTTAAGTTGTTTATTTAAAAAACAAAAACGGTTTATCTGCAAAGTTGAACTCTAGCATGGCTCTGTAAGGTTCTGTGAGCCAATCAGCATTTTTAATGCAGGCACGAGGACCAATCAGGATCAGCTTTCTTTGTCATTTCGTCGGACTGCTCCATTGACAGCGGGAAAGACCAGAGAGACACAAATCACACAAAATCAGAATCAGAGATGTGTGTAAATGTGATGATTTAGAAGCATTTTTTGACATTGAGATGAAATGTCATATATTATTGAAAAAGAAACGAATATTTAAAAAACGTATACAGTAATTTTTTTTTAAATATTTCCCAAATGATGTTTAACAGAGCAAGGAAATTTTCACAGTATTTCTGATAATATTTTTTCTTCTGGAGAAAGTCTTATTTGCTTTATTTCGGCTAGAATAAAAGCAGTTTTTAGTTTTTTAAACACCATTTTAAGGACAAAATTATTAGCCCCTTTAAGCTGTATTTTTTTCAATAGTCTACAGAACAAACCATCATTATACAATAACTTGCCTAATTACCCTAACCTGCCTAGTTACCCTAATTACCCTAGTTAAGCCTTTAAATGTCACTTTAAGCTGCATAGAAGTGTCTTGAAGAATATCTAGTCTAATATTATTTACTGTCATCAAGGCAAAGAGAAAATAAATCAGTTATTAGAGATGAGTTATTAAAACTATTATGATTAGAAATGTGTTGAGAAAATCTGCTCTCCGTTAAACAGAAATTGGGGGAAAAAATAAACAGGGGGGCTAATAATTCAGGGGGCTTATAATTCTGACTTCAACTGTATGTTAAATGTGGAATATTTTTATTTGTGTATATAAGTTCAGTGAAACATTTTTCAGTGTTTATTAAACTCATTTGCTCATTGTCTGTTTTCTTTTAAAGTCTTTACATTTAATATTAAGCCTTAAAGGGCAAATACTTAATTTAATTCATGGGGCATATAATTCAATAATTAATTGAATAAATAAAGCATAACATTGAATAAATATTAACATAATTATCAGATAAAATTAACATCTGCACTGGACAATATATTTAGCACAGCCTTGTTTGCTTAATTTGAACAAGAAAAAATATTCATCCTAAAACATTAAATAAATGTTATAGAAAGCAAAAAGATAATCTCAAGCATCAACATATTGTTACAACACCACCTTATATATTGTTTGATTGTATTTGTTGAAAAGTAATGCTTCAATGAATGATCTGCAGATAGAGCCGTATAATTCCAAGTGGAAAATGACTGTTTAGCATTAGAAGGTTCTATCTGCGTGTTTTTTTTACTCCAATTTGCAAATGTAAGAGAACTTTGATCATTTACATTTAGAGTACATTAAAGCTGGATTTAAACTTTTGCCTGGTGCCACATCGCGCACCTCCGCTGACTGCGCGCACACTTCGAGAAATGGACGAGGCTTTTATACTTGCTGCGTTCGCCATAGTCATATTCTTTAAAAAGACAAGGGGCGGTCAAAAGAAACCCACCGTAAAGTCAGACGGATAAACAGAGAAGTAGGAAGTTTCCAAAACTATGTCATATCATTAATATCATTCAATATATTTAAATTAATAATTTTTATTGTTTTTATAAATTATTTTAATGATTATAAAGATTTTTATAACCATTTAAGATTTTTTTTAATCAAATTTGATGCATCACTTGCTTTTGTTCATATCTCGGACAATTTTACCTATTAAAGTTTATTAAAATATCAATGACAAGAGAACATGAGTTACGCTAAAAATATATATTTTATTACGGCAAGAATAAAAGCAAAAAAAAGCACACTTACTTAAAAATACAGATGTTTTTTTTAGATCTCCACACTTTACTGTCTGGCTAGTTTCTGTCCTCTTCTTATGCTAAAAAGGCAATAATGGTCCAACATTTTTGACAATTATCACTAATAAAGCCTAGATAAACAGGCCATCAGTATATTGTAAACCGATAGGTTCAAATATTCCTTTCCAGTAATCAAAGAAATAATTTGTTAATTCATTTTAGTTTTGTAACTATTAAATTGTTTTAAATTCAAAATTGTAATATTTACATCAGTTTTTAAACCTGTGACTGGTGGAAAAACATATTTCTGTAATTGTGTATCTGGGTCTCCACTTTTGCCATGGCCTCTTTTGGCTTTAACAAACTCATCCCTCAGGTTTTTCCAAACTTTTTAACAAAAACTTTCCTCCTTTCCCACGGCTGTTGCAAGTTTTAATGCCACGAATTATTGATCATCAGGTCATCTCTGTGATCACGGATCATAAAGATGTCTGTACAGTCATACTGTTTGAGACAAAATCTCTTCAAAGTGGTTCATATTCAACTCAAATCAAACGCGGCGCCGCGCGAACTGTTCGCTCCAGTCTCAAAAAATGCCATGCACACCGGCAGTCGAAATGATGTCACGCACACCCAAAGCGAACCTCCTCAAACTCCCCGATGACGTCACATTCGCAGCGCGCACTTAAGCAAACTAGGCGGACGTGTCGAGAATAAAACAGGCTTTAGGGTCTCTGTCATGTTGACGTATGAAAGAGAACTGTTACACACATATTGTTTGCTATATGGAATGCAAACATTTTGAAGCTCAATATCTCAAAATCATTCAGAACACAGATAGAACCTTATAAAAGTGACGATTTGTTTTGGATTGTCTACAGAACAAACCACTGTTATACAATGACTTGCCTAATTACCCTAACCTTACCCTAATTAACCTAGTTAAGCACTTAAATGTCACTTTAAGCTGAATACTAGTGTCTTGAACAATATCTAGGATGAGGAATAGGAATATGATGAATGATGAATATCTAACGATAAATAGGATGATGTTCAAAAACAAGGGTCTCAAACTGCTGGCCCGCAAGGCCATTTGACGCCCAATCTGCTTTCTGCTGTCTTACACCGTCTGTTAAACTTTTGGTTAAGCAACAATTAACCAAAATAATAAAAATAATAAGTATTAGTATTATTATACCTATTATTAAATTGTAGTACTTTCATAACAACTTAAACTACCCCTTCAATATGTATAACAAGAAACAAAAAGGAGGAGCTTTGACTGCATATACTTTGGGGAAGAATAACTGAGTGCATCAATTATGTCAGGCTTCCAGTTTTTTCTTGTGCTTGAATGTTAAAACGGCCCTCCTAAGAATTGTTAGTCACTGATATGACCCCCCATCAATTTGAGTTTGAGACCCCTGTTCAAGAGGCATCACTGTGGAATATATACAGTAGAAATCAGAATTATTCGCCCCCCTTTGATTTTTTTTCTTTTTTAAATATTTCCCAAATGATGTTTAACAGAGCAAGGAATTTTCACAGTATGTCTGATAATATTTTTTCTTCTGGAGAAAGTCTTATTTGTTTTATTTCGACTAGAATAAAAGCAGTTTTTAATTTTTTAAAAGCCATTTTAAGGGCAATATTATTAGCCCCTTCAAGCTATATTTTGTTTGGATAGTCTACAGAACAAACCATCGTTATACAATAACTTGCCTAATTACCCTAACCTGCCTAGTTAACCTAATTAATCCAGTTAAGCCTTTAAATGTCACTTTAAGCTGTATAGAAGTGTCTTGAAGAATATCTAGTCTAATATTATTTACTGTCATCATGACAAAGATAAAATAAATCAGTTATTAGAGATGAGTTATTAAAACTATTATGATTAGAAATGTGTTGAAGAAATCTTCTCTCCGTTCCTTCAGGGGGGCTAATAATTCAGGGGTGCTAATAATTCAAGGGGGCTAATAATTCAGGAGCGCTAATAATTCTGACTTTAACTGTATATATATTTCTCAGCTTTAATTTACACTTGAAGAAATAATTTAAGTCAGAATATGCTCAAGTACTATTGGACTGGAAAAATCCTGGAGGAAAAGAATAAAAATTTCACGATAACTTCTAAAACTGTTTGCAAAACCAGCAATGTTTGGGTGAATATAGTTTTTACATATTTCTCTGTCAGTGTGTGTGAAGGTTTTGAGATTTCTCCACTGCTCACAGCCCTGCATATTGTATGATTTCAGAGAAAGCAAAGCCCAGTTCTGCCTTAATCATGAACTGCTGAAGGCCTCCAGAGACCGCAGTGAAAAATGCCCCTCTAAACACGCCATGCTCATCCAAAGGTGCTCGCGAAGGGGTTTTTTCTTCCTCCAGCATGGATTATGCAGATGTTCTGGCCAGACGAAGTGACGGGGGGTCTAAGAGGGGACACATGCTGGAGTCTGGAGCTCTGATGCTGGCATATCAAACAGTGCAGTCTACAGTCACTGTCTGCACTCTTCAGCATGCTCACTAAAACCTCAGCTTGATTATTGCTTTATTTTTACTGGTTTGACCCATGAATTGAACCACCGTATCTGATCTAAAGCGGCTTTGTGCATGATCGCTAAGGAGAATGTGTCCTCAAAAATCCAAACAGTCCTGGCTGCAGCCTGTAGTGCAGTGACGTCATGCATGCAGCACGTCATGTACATTAAAGTGCGCATGCGCAATGTGATGTACTGCATGTGTTTAAACCGCACAAGATGTCCATTACTTTAGTCTGTAAACACATGCTGCGTCCCAATTCGCATACTTATACTACGCCCTAAAAGTATGTACTTTTTTTGTGAAGGAAAAATGTATACTTTTGAGTGCGTAACAAAAGAGTATGCAAGCTTTGGGACATACTACTTCCTTGTTAACAGATAGTTGTGTTGCTTAGCCCTGTCAATCATCCACACGTCATCCACATTCCTGTCAGATTTTCCTACCTTATTGGAGAAGCAGCAGCAGGATAATCTCCCATTCATGAGTCTTTCATGCAGAGAAATCTCCTCAGGTCTTTGGATAATTCAGCATTCAGACGGTAATGTCCAAACACGTCTTTATATAAGTTCAGTATTGTTGTTGCAGATAAAATATAACACAGACAACGCTATTTAAATATTCTCCAGTGGGCTAGATATTAATTAACAGTCATACAAACATCTTTACCGAAGCCTCTCTACTTGACGATTGGTCTCGCACGTCCATCATGTTTGTAGTTTGTTTAAACTTTTCACCCACGTTTTGTAGTTCTAATCGAATTCACGTCCAACGCGCAATGTATTGTGGGTAATATCAGCGGTTAGAGTATGGACGCTTCTACACTTAAAACTTTGACCGGAAATAGTAAACCATCCGAGAATTTTTGGCATACTCTTTTCAACATATACGATTTGTGACATACTAATTCTATTTTCAAATACTATTTAGGACAGATAGTATAGGAGCCATATACCTTTTCATTTAATAATGTTTATTTGTATACTGATTAGTTTGGGTTTTACAATGACGTATTATAATTTGGTCACATGGGTATACATGCCACCTGCTAGCACATAAAGCGCGTGCACACTCACACAGGTGTTTAGGAGGAAGGAGGAAGAGAGAACGAGTGGGGTAGCCGTATTTTTTGTTGACCGCAACGCAACCAATGCCACACGCAACCAACGCCACGACACACGCATCTCACTACACGCCACGACGCAATAATCAGCCATAAGCAACAGGTATTCAACGCACAGAATGCTGTTTTGTCATATTTCAAGTATATAAAGTTTTTCTACTAACCTCTTGGGCTCAGCGTGTCTGTCTCAGCCACCAGCGCGTCACAAATCTCAAAGGACCCTCACTGCCTCTCTAGCGACTAAGGAGGAATCAGGAAGTCGCAATATTTTGTCAACAAAAAACGGCATCTTATCAGGAAAATCATCGCTCGCAAAATCAGCGCACAAACAAATCAGGAAGACGCCAAGTAAGTGAAGCGATTGCAAATCAAATGGACCACGTCATGTGTTTGTTTACTCAGGACAGATAAGTTTATTTGTGGATATATGCGTGGATGAGGAATCTGGTTTGCATTGGTGTATGTTGAAGTTGTTTGGAATGCAAATCGGATGCGCGAGGTCGCGCTATTTGCTTTGGTGTGTGTGTGTAGGAAGTCTGCACTTTGCCGCTTGTTTGTGTGATGACGTGATGTTGTTGGAAAGGAAAACGAACCGCTGTTGAGTTGAATTGAATCGTTTGAGCGTGTTCAAAAGTTGCGTTGTATTTGGATGTTGCGATTCACTGAACAGTGAATCAAAAGAGTCACAATGAGTCAAACTGGTGGTACCCCGTGCTCTGCTGAAGAGATGGGAAAGAAAAGGGAAAGCAAACTCACTCAAAAGGCCTTGCTGAATAAAATTGAGAGATTGCAATGTGAACGCAAACGTGCTGTTGATAAAATCAAAGGGTTGATACCAAAAATGAAAGAACATATGAAACAAAAGGAAAACATCCTTCAAATAAAGCAATGCTTAATGACTTTAAATGCATTGTGTGAGAGTGCTGTTAATGCACATGATGAACTAATGCCTTTACTTCCTGAGGATGAATTTCTTAAACAAAAGGAATGGTTTTTAAGCATAATGAATTACAGCAGTGGGTTTCAAAACCAAACTGAGCAATGGATCAGCGAAACTGAACAAACCCAGGGTGTTTCACATGATGCAGCAGAAATGAATGACAATGTATCACTTCCTGCAAAATCACAAGAAGTTGAAATTGAGGATGAAATTAATCCATGTGATAGTGTCTCAAACATGAGCAGTAACAAATCATCACGGTCAAAACATTCTTCAACCTCCTCTGCACGTTTAAAAGCCCAAGCTGAGTTGGCTGCTTTAGCCATGAAGAAAACATTATTGGAAGAAAGACATGCACTGGAAGAAGAGGAGGAACGGTTGCGTAAAAGGAAGGAAAAATTGCAACTGGATGCTGAAATTGCAGTGGAACAAGCAAAACTTGAGATTCTCAAAACACACAGTACAACAACAAGTGTGAAAATGACATCAAATGTTTCAGATGGGATGAACTCTTATGTGGCAAGACAATCTAAACAACCACTTAATGTTGATGCAGGTGAATTTGTTCCATCAGATTCAAATAAGGAGAAACATTCAGGAGCTAAACCCAAATTCAAGCCTACTCAAGTGTTCGACCATATTACTCTATCAAACATCAATGTTCCACCATTTCCGCAAAACCACCTGGATTCTATCGACACACAGTATTCACAAGGACAGCATGATTTCAATACAGATGTTTTTATGGATTCAGAAACCAAAAATTATGTTCTTGGTCTCATGAAGAAACAGAATGAGGTAACGACACTATTGATGCAACAACAAGGGCTTTCAGCTTTGCCAAAAAGAGAAATGCCCACATTTGATGGTGACCCATTGAAATATCACTCATTTATTAGAGCTTTTGAGAATGGTATTGAGAAAAACACAAATGACAACTGTGACCGTTTGTATTTCTTGGAGCAATATACAAGGGGCCATGCTAAAGCGCTTGTGAGGAGCTGTCATTATATGAATCCAGATCGAGGATATTTGAAAGCAAAAACTTTGCTAAAGGAACAGTTCGGGAATGAACAGAAAGTGGCCTCTGCTTATATGGATAAAGCACTTTTATGGTCTCCAATTAAAACAGAGGATGTGAAGGCTCTGCAGGATTTCAGTTTCTTTCTTAGAGGCTGTTGTAATGCAATGGAGGATGTGCAGTATCTTCATGACTTGGACATGCCTTCTAATATGTTGTGTATTATTAAAAAACTTCCATATAGACTCAGGGATCGATGGAGGAGCCAGGTTTGTGAGCTGCAGGAAAGAAACAACCAGAGAGTTAAGTTCAAAGACATTGCTGATTTTATTGAGAAGCAAGTGAAAATACTTACAGATCCGGTGTTTGGTAACATACAAGACTCCACACCAGTAATTGGAAATAAAGGAATGAACAAACTGAAGTCACAGCTTCGATCAGGAAACAAAGGAACCAGCCTTGCGACCAGTGTGGGCACTGTGGAGAGTAAATGTCAGTCTGAAAAGAAAGAGAAGGAAATTATAACAACGGGTAAGATAATGTGTATGTGCTGTGGAGGAGGACACACCCTAGATACGTGTGTACAGCTGGGGAAAATGGTACACGAGAAGAAGATAGGCTTCTTAAGGGAAAATGGCATTTGTTTTGGCTGTTTGTGTATAGGGCACATCAGTAAAGCTTGCCGTAAAAGGATTTCCTGTTCAAAGTGTAACCTTAAGCATCCCACCATACTTCATAAGGAACCTGCACATGTTACTGAACAGACTGAGAGGAACTCAGTGGTGCCTGTTGACAACATGCTGGTGTCAAGTGGTCTTACAGGGGCTGGAGATGAGAACTGTAAGCTACCCATAGTACCGGTTCAGGTAAAATCTAATAAAGGAAGTAAAATTATTACTACTTATGCATTCTTGGACCAAGGGAGCACTGCAGTGTTTTGTACAGAGAACCTGATGCACAAGCTTCACCTTACAGGAAGGAAGGGGCGTATTCTCCTACGAACCATGGGGCAGGAGAAGGTTGTGAGTAGCAACATTGTATCTGGTCTGGAGGTTGCAGCACTGGAAGGAGACAGGTTTCTTGAGCTGCCAAAAGTTTACACACAAGAGTCCATGCCAGTGCACAGAGGAAATATTCCGACTAATAGAGATATTAAAAGATGGTCTTATTTAAAACACATTCACTTACCTCAGATCGATTCAGAAATCGAACTCCTGATAGGAACCAATGTCCCTAAAGCACTAGAACCATTACAAGTGGTATGCAGTGTAAATGATGGACCGTATGCCGTTAGGACCAGTCTGGGCTGGACTGTTAATGGACCACTGATGGGAGACAGTGGAGAAAGGGTTAACTGGGAACAGCCAATGGTAACTGTAAATAGAGTTTCAGCTGTGAATCTGGATGAGCTTTGGCACCAGCAGTTTAAAGTTGACTTCCCTGAAAACCGCCTTGATGAGCATACTGGAATGTCAAGAGAAGATCAAAAATTCCTAGAACTGGTGAGTAATTCAGTAAAACATGTGAATGGGCACTACCAGATTGCGTTGCCATTAAGGAGCAATGATGTCAGCATGCCAAATAACAAGAACCTAGTTGAACAGCGTTTGCATCATCTGAAAAGGAGGTTTCAGAAAGATCCATTATTTCATGCTGAATATAACAACTTTATGAATGATCTTCTTCTCAAAGATTATGCTGAGAAGGTGCCCGTAGAGGAACTGAACCGCAGTGATGGAAAGGTATGGTATATACCACACCATGGAGTGTATCATCCCACCAAAGGAAAGATCAGAGTCGTGTTTGACTGTGCAGCGAGTTATCAAGGAACATCGTTGAATGATCAGCTCTTACAGGGCCCAGATCTTACCAGTTCTTTGATAGGAGTCATGACTCGTTTTAGGAAGGAACCAGTGGTAATCATGGCTGATGTCGAATCCATGTTTTATCAGGTACGGGTCTCTTCAGATTATACAGACCTGCTTAGGTTTCTCTGGTGGCCTAATGGAGATGTGGAACAACAACCTGTTGAATACCGCATGAAGGTGCATTTGTTTGGGGCAACATCATCACCTAGTTGTTCCAATTATGCTCTTAGAAGGTGTGCAGAGGATTATGGATGTCACTACAGTGAGAATGCAGTAGACAAGTTATTGAACTGTTTTTATGTAGATGACTGCCTTGTGTCAGTTGTTACAGAGAAGGAAGCAGTATTACTTTACCAGGAGCTGGTTTCTCTGTGTGCCAGGGGTGGATTTTCCCTCACAAAATGGATGACCAACAGGCCTGCGGTATTGGAAGCTATTCCTGAAAGCCACAGAGCAAGAGGTATGGAAGGGTTAAACATGGAGTTGGATTCATTACCTGTGGAGAGAGTGCTGGGTATGGAATGGTGCATAAAATCAGACTGCTTTAAGTTTAAGATTATACTGAAGGATAGACCACTCACCAGAAGAGGAATTCTCTCAACTATGAGTTCAATTTACGACCCTTTGGGAATGCTGTGCCCTGTCATTTTAACAGCAAAGAAAATTTTGAGAGATTTGTGTAGAAGCGAAATTGGCTGGGATGACACTGTGCCGGAGTCAGTGTCTAAGGAGTGGCTGAAATGGTTGCAGCAGCTGCATTTGTTGGAGGCGTTTAAAGTGGACCGATGTGTGAAACCATCATGCTTTGGAGATGTCGTTACAGCCCAGTTACATCATTTCAGTGATGCCAGTCAGGATGGGTATGGAACAGTGTCTTACCTGTTGCTGAAGAACAAGCATGCAGTGATGCACAGTGCTTTCGTCATGGGAAAGGCAAGAGTGGCTCCGTTAAAATCAGTAACCATCCCCAGAATGGAGCTTATTGCTGCTACCATGGCCAGTCGCATGGACATCCTTTGGAGGAAAGAGCTGCATATGGATCTTTTGGATTCTGTGTTTTGGACGGACAGTACATCCGTGCTCAAATACATCAGAAATGAGACCTCACGATTCAAAGTTTTCGTTTCCAATCGGGTCTCTCAAATCCTGAAAGTTTCCAGCCCTGTGCAGTGGAGGTATGTGGACACCGCAAGCAATCCAGCTGATATGGCATCTAGAGGTGTTAAGGTGGATGTGTTTATTCAAAACACTACATGGGTGTCAGGGCCTCACTTTCTTTTACATCCTGAGAGTGAGTGGCCTGTAAACAAAGACGACGTCAATTTTCTTTCACCTGAAGACCCCGAGGTTAAAAAGGTTGCTGCAACGAATGTAACACAAATCAAAGAAGATCCAGTCACTTACCTGATACAGTATTTCTCTTCTTGGACGCGCCTTAAGAAATCCGTGGCATGGTTCTTGAGGATCAAGGACTAGCTTTTGTCTTGTTTAAAGAAAAGGAGGCACTTCGATCAAACAGTTGTACAGTCTGACAACAATGAACAGCAGAGCTCCTCAGTGGCAGAGGAGATGGATTATTTAAAAGGGAGCAGCAGTAAACTTACTGTGAAGGACTTGGACCGGGCTGAGCTTGCCATCATTAAATTCTGTCAGAGACTGAGATTTCCTGAAGAGCTAGCCAGTTTGGAGAAAGGGCAACATATAAAAATATCCAGTCACCTCCATAAGCTCTGTCCTCAGTTGCACGATGGAATCCTGAGAGTTGGTGGTCGTCTCTGTAGATTGGCTATGCCTGAGGAAGTTAAACACCCTATAATATTGGCAAGGGATCTTCACATTTCAGAGCTCTTGCTGAGACATGTCCATCAGGAAGTGGGGCATGGTGGACGGAACCATATGCTGTCCAAACTGAGGGAGAAGTACTGGATAACTGGTGTCAGTGTAGTCATTAGGAAAATACTGTCCAAATGTATCATCTGTCGCCGTCTAAATGCTCTGCCAATTTACCAGCAAATGGCAGATTTGCCACATGAAAGAATAGTCCCAGATGAACCACCATTTACTCGAGTAGGAGTGGACTATTTTGGACCTTTTGAGGTTAAGAGCCGAAGGAGCATGGTAAAAAGGTATGGTGTTATATTTACCTGTCTTGCCATCAGAGCTGTACACCTTGAGGTTGCTCCATCACTGGATACAGACTCCTTCATTAATGCACTCAGGCGTTTCATTTCCAGAAGGGGACAAGTGCGGGAGTTGCGTTCAGATAATGGAACTAATTTTGTAGGTGCAGAGCGTGAGCTGAAAGCTGCCATTAAACAGTGGAACCAGGGGCAGATCAATGATCTTTTGCTGCAGAAGGGAATCAGATGGAGCTTTAACCCACCGGCTGGCTCTCATCATGGAGGATCATGGGAGAGGCTAATAAGATCAGTGCGTAAAGTCCTTAATTCAATGTTTAAGGTGCAAAACCTGGATGAAGAAGGTCTTCACACAGTGCTTTGTGAGATTGAAGCCATCATCAACAGCCGTCCAATCACCAAGGCTTCCATGGATCCAAATGACCTGGAAGCACTTACTCCTAACCACTTGTTGCAGTTAAAGACCTCACCATCATTACCCCCAGGGTTGTTCCAACCAACAGACATGTATGCACTCAGGAGGTGGAAACAGGTTCAATACATGTCTGATTTATTCTGGAAGAGATGGGTTAAGGAATACTTACCTCAGCTACAGGTAGAGAGGTAGAGAGCGTCAGAGATGGGTAGGAGTTAAGAGGAACCTCGTGGTGGGAGATCTTGTGATCATAATGGACAGCACAGCTCCTCGAAATTCTTGGCCAACAGGTCGAGTGATCCAAACTTTCCCAGACCGAAGAGGATTCGTTCGTCAAGTACGCATTAAAACCCAAACCAGCTGTTTGGAAAGACCTATTACCAAGGTCTGCTTGCTGCAGGAGGCCGAGTTCGATTAAATATGAACTACAGTTTGAATTTTTATTTTTGGATAAACCTTTTTTGTGGATTTAGTTTTTTTTTGCCTTTATTGTGGACTTTTCTCTTTATTTCTTATATTTTTGCCATGAGGACACGAAGAAGAAAAGTATGGACATTTTACTGTTGAACTTTACAGTTGAACTTTTCGTGTGTTTGATTTTATGTCTCCTATCTGTAATTTTGGATAATTATTATGTGTTGACCTAATAATTAGGGGCTGGTGTATAGGAGCCATATACCTTTTCATTTAATAATGTTTATTTGTATACTGATTAGTTTGGGTTTTACAATGACGTATTATAATTTGGTCACATGGGTATACATGCCACCTGCTAGCACATAAAGCGCGTGCACACTCACACAGGTGTTTAGGAGGAAGGAGGAAGAGAGAACGAGTGGGGTAGCCGTATTTTTTGTTGACCGCAACGCAACCAATGCCACACGCAACCAACGCCACGACACACGCATCTCACTACACGCCACGACGCAATAATCAGCCATAAGCAACAGGTATTCAACGCACAGAATGCTGTTTTGTCATATTTCAAGTATATAAAGTTTTTCTACTAACCTCTTGGGCTCAGCGTGTCTGTCTCAGCCACCAGCGCGTCACAAATCTCAAAGGACCCTCACTGCCTCTCTAGCGACTAAGGAGGAATCAGGAAGTCGCAATAGATAGTATGCGAATTAGGACGCAGCAACATTCTCTGATTCACACACTCCGTAGCTGTAGGTGGCGATAATGTACCAAAACACTGGATGGAAACTGCCATAATAAATACAAAAAGAAGATGTCCATTAAGTAGCGGATATTATAATCATAGACATATTATAACGTCTAGCGGTGTAACGGATGACAAATCTCCTGGTTCGGATCAAGTGTGCCACAAGCCTGCTTTTGAGTGAAGGTCTCGGCCGTTAGATCGCCCCCTGGGGGCTGGCTGCAGTACAAGTCATAAAGCCCGCCTCCTCTGTGTTAATGAAGGAGACATGAAACCAAATAAAATAATTAATTACACTTGCAATAAAATGTTCCGGAAGATGGTTCTGGTATGTTAAGGCACTGGTTATTAGCTGTTATAGGTGCAGATCTTCATTTCTGTATGTTTTGAGCAGTGATTTAATGCTGGGCGTGTCATCGTGATTGACAGCTGTGATTGACAGTTTCTCAAAGCAGACGTCGGAGCTTCGGCAGGAGACTGAAGTGTTATTATTCCATTTCTGTGTTATTTTACCATCATAAAATGAGTTGCTCAGCAGTAAACTATAGTTTCTGACATACAGGATCTGGTGGAACACTGTTTATTCAGTAAAGTCAGGGCTTTATCAGTTTGCTGATACAAAAATACACTCGAGCCAGTTCCGGCTAGACTCTCGCTGCCGGAGACTTACCCCTCGGTCCGACTTCGTCTGCTGTACCTACTCGGATGCCTACGGACTCACTGCCCGATTACGGCCCGAGTCAATCGGGTCAGATGCGGCGGCCGTTAGCGAGCCGTCGCTGCCGCATCCGAGCCGAAATCGGCCAGTGAGTAATGTGCGCAGCGGCCCGGAGCTGGCGCGATTAAATATTCATTATATAAAACCTCACCTTTGTTAACATTATTACAACCGTTTGTGTTGATAAAGCAGCAAACGCAGGCTACTATGTAAACGCAAAGTGTACATTAGCGAGCCTTTGTTATAGTGCAGACACCGGCGGTCAAGTGAGAAGTTCGGGGGGCGTGGTTAATTTGATGTACAAGCGTTTGGTTGGAAGCTTGATTCCGCAGCTCCTCCTCTGGCTCCATCAGGCAGTCCTTCTGCGCATGCCCAGGCTACAGTTCCAGCAGTCTTTTGCGACAGTTTGCGGCGTTTTTTCCTTTACAGCATTTAATGGAAAATGGCGCTGTTGCATCGTCCATATTTTATACAGTCATTGGTTCGGATCACAAAACGACCGCTACAAATGCATTAATGCAGGCTAAACAAGCAGTGACAGAAAACACGTTTAATAACCTAAGAAACCCACCACATCTTGAATAACCTACCACAACTTCTTCTGTCGTCATTATATTTTACAGGAAAGCCTGAATGTTTTAATATATGTGATTAAAATGACACCAGAGGTGATCTCTCTGTAATAGTTTAGGATTATTTAGGATTAATATACAAGTAAAAAAAAATATCAATCCGCAGTTCACGTGTGTTCCGAACTGTGGGTTGTGATCCATACGAATCACATCCGTTACACGCCTAATAATGTCTATGGTTGCAACCCGCATGCTAACTGTGATGGTTGGGTTTAGGGTTGAGGTAGGTGTAGATGTTAATAATGTAATGTGATGTAATGTGTGTATTTATATAGAGCATTTATTGTGTATGGCCATGCACCCAAAGCGCTTCACGATCATGAGGGGGGTCTCTCCACACCACCACCAGTGTGTAGCATCCACTTGGATGATGCGACGGCAGTCACAGGACAACGGCGCCAGTGCGCTCACCACACACCAGCTATTGGTGGAGTGAAGAGACAGTGATAGAGCCAATTCAGTGGAGGGGGATGATGGGGAGGCTATGATGGTAAGGGCCGAGAGGGAATTTGGCCAGGACATCGGGGTTACATCCCTACTCTTTACGAGAAGTGCCATGGGATTTTTAATAACCACAGAGAGTTTATCGTCTCATCTGAAACACGGCGCCCACTGACAGTATAGTGTCCCCTTCACTTTACTGGGGCATTAGGACTCACACAGACCATAGGTTGAGCTCCTCCTGCTGGCCTCACTAACACCACTTCCAACAGCAACCTAGTTATCCCAACCTAGTTATCCCGATACTGACCAGGTTCAGCCCTGCTTAGCTTCAGTGATTAACCGCTCTTGGGCTGCAGGGTGATATGTAATAACACACTGTAATGTTTAATTTAATATATAATACACAACGATATAATGGACGTGACTGTTCTACACACATTCAAATCAAAATACTACAGGAGAGTACGCTTTAAAGACATGCAATATAGATATGCGCTAACACACAGGTGTCAAAGTCAGTTCCTGGAGGGCTGCAGCTCCGCACAGTTTAGTTCAAACCCTCATTAAACACACCTGATCAAACTAATTGAGTCATTCAGACTTGTTTGAAACCTACAGGTAAGTGTGTTGGAGCAGGGTTGGAACTAAACTGTGCAGGGCTTTTGTGCAGAGTTTGACACCCCTGTACTAACAGATCTTAATAATCAACATTGTGAACACTCGGCTTTTTGATATTGTTGTTGTTATTGTTTTTTGTCATTCATTTGAGTGTTGTTTATAGTGTAAATTTGTATTTTTATTGGTAAAGGCCATCATCAACTGGCGGCCCGCGGGCCGGATTGAACGGCTCAGCGGGCCGGATTCCAAAATTCCAAAATTGTGAGGATCTAAAAGAAAATAGTGGTCCACACTTGGGCTGTGCAATTAATCGAAATCGAATTGCAATCGCGATTTGAAACGTTGCCATTAGCTAATCGCAAGAGGATGCGATTTGACATATATATTATTTAACCTCTCCCGCTCAAAGCAAATGCATGACTGGCGTCTGTGTGTGACAGTCGTCGGTGTGTGACAGCCTTACTAGCCAATTGAGTGAGCACACTTTTGTACTGCCCAATCAGAATTGCGCAACCGAACTATGCGGAACGCCCACATGGCTACACAACGGCTACATGAGGAGTGTCTTGCTAAAAAGCAGGGGCGTAGATTTAGCATGGACGAAGGGGACGCGGAGGGGGACCAACTATTGAAATGTCCTCACCAATAATTTAATTCACTAAAAAAAAAACACACTGTCAATATTAACCTAGACATGTTAACCTAGAAAGGCTGTGCCTTTCCCTGCTGTCATGTGAGAGGCTGTAGCTGCGTCCAGGAAAGCAGCGCCTAAACAGCGCTAGTCACACACAGGTGAGGATGGCGGCAACAAAAAAAGCACATAAAGAGTGTAAGTCACATAAACTCGAGTTCGCTACTGAATGAGTCCATCATTATAATCATGGCGTTAAAGCTCGTGTTTTGCCTGCCAGTTCTCCTGATCTCTCAGAGTAACAGGTGCAATTTCGGTTGAAACAGTTTGTCAGAAAAACTACAGCCTGTGCTCCATCTTTTATTAATACTCCTATATGAGACATGTTTCATTTGCACTACGGTTAAAATACACGGAAGTCTAAATTAAACTTTCTCTTTATCAGTTAATAAACATTCTTTTAACGTTACACTGACTACGTTTACATGGACACCAATAATTCGATTTTAATGCGATTAAGACAATACTCTGATTAAGAGTCGACCATGTAAACAGAGATTTTTGATTGATTTAATCAGATTAAGGTCATAATCGAACTAAAGAGAAATTGAATTAAGACATGTGGAGTATGCCGATTTTAGTCGCATTATTGAAGTGCAGTACAGGCATGTAAACACCTTAATCGAACTATTTCCATCATGTAGGACTTTAAGCTGCTTTTTGCGACAGGGTAGTCCACACACACACACGCACATACCCAGACACACACGCACGGCTGATTGACACTTTTTGCACATACCAAGTCAGTGCAGACCACAGACACCTGCATCGTGAAATGGTGAGTTTTTTTTTTTTTTTCTTCCATTCAGCATGCGGTATGATATGAACTTCCATTAAAACAACTTTTCCAGCAGTTCATAGTTGCATTCAATATCTCGTTTGTCACGGTGGGCTTGCTTGAAATCTTCGTGAATGAAAGTGAAAGTGCCAGACTGCAGTTAAAGTCGACAAATTAAGAATGAAACACCCGAAATTACATGAAACTCCGGAGGAAATGCGGATAGCGCAGTGACGCAATGACGTTAATCGAATTATGTGTTGTAACATGTAAAACGGGATCATGAAAGGAACATTCAAAAAGCAACTCATGTAAACACCTTAGTCTTATTATTCTCTTAATTAGATTAAGGCAAATAATTCGATTACTGATGTCCATGTAAACGTAGTCAATGTCAGACCTGTAGCCAGCTTATTGAATGGGTTATTTTTGCAGGTATTCGCCTGATTTTCTATTTAATTATGAGGTATAAATATTACATTTTAGTGACATTTTAAGAAAAAAGAATTTTTTTGCTGCATTATCTTGTCGGATGGGGCAACGCAGTGGCGCAGTAGGTAGTGCTGTTGCCTCACAGCAAGAACGTCGCTGAGTCGCAGGTTCGAACCTCGGCTGGGCTGGGTCAGTTGGCGTATCTGTGTGGAGTTTGCATGTTCTCCCTGCGTTAGCGTGGGTTTCCTCCGGGTGCTCCGGTTTCCCCCACAGTCCAAAGACATGCAGTACAGGTGAATTGGGTAAGCTAAATTGTCCATAGTGTATGAGTGTGAATGTGTGTGTGGAAGTTCCCAGAGATGGGTTGCGGCTGGAAGGGCATCCGCTGCGTAAAATCGTACTGGATAAGTTGGTGGTTCATTCCACTGTAGCGACCCCGCAAGGGACAAAGCCGACAAGAAAATGAAAGAATGAATGAATCTTGTCGGATGGTTATCATAAACACACTTTTTGATGTACCAAAATATATTTTAAACCATTTTGTCAAATTGCTTATCACACTATTTTACTATTTTAACTGTTTATTTACAAATGTGCATTTAAACTTAAAGCTTTATTACAGTTTTATAAACAATAATGAAAATTTATAATAAACAAATATGAAAATATACTTTTAATATACAAATTTATTATCTTTCATTACACACACGCACACACACGCACGCACATGCACACGCACGCATGCACACACACACACACGTATATATATATATACAAGTACAATTTCAGAGATGTTTGCTAATATAAGTTAACATCTTTTAAGCTCCTTTTTTAACTAACACACTGCATTTTAGCAGTAAGAAGCTAAAATACAGATTATTGAATTATTGATTTGACTACAAAATTAAATCGCAAATCAAATCGAAATCACAATATCTGTCAAACAAAAAAACAATCGCAGTTACATATGTTCCCCAAATCGCACAGCCCTAGTCCACACTATTAAAGCAACTAAAAATAACAACAACTGAGTCTCTTGTCAGAATAACCACCATTTATGACTATATTTAGGCTACACTTCGAAATGAGGACAGACTCAGACAGACTATGCGGCGTTAAGCATTTATTGTTTCAAACAGATGTTCTCAGATTTTTATTTGATTTTCTTCTTGGGGGTCCGGCCCCCAAGGAGACTGTCTGGTAAAACTCTGGCCCTCTGACAAATACAGTTGATGACCCCTGGTATAGGCCTTTAACATCTGACAAAAGGACCACCAATTAAAACTAGTCTTTGGGCTAATTTGGGTACATTTTCATTCTTGGGGAATGTTGATTAACATACAGTTGTTGTGAAATAAATAAACAAACATACATGGCAGTACAGGCTGCAGTGTTTTGTTCTCCAAAAATCACTACAAACTTTTGCACTTTATATTTTGCATGTGCATTTCTTTACATTTTAATTATTATTAAGGGTGGCATGGTGGCTCAGTGGTTGCACTGTGGCCTCACAGCAAGAAGGTCGGTGGTTCGAGTCCCGGCTGGGTCAGTTGGCGTTTCTGTGTGGAGTTTGCATGTTCTCCCCATGTTGGCGTGGGTTTCCTCCAGGTGCTCACCACAGTCCAAACACATGCGCTATAGGGGAATTTATTAACTAAATTGGCCGTAGTGTATGAGTGTGTGTGTGAATGAGTGTGTATGGGTGTTTCTCAGTACTGTCGTTCTGTCTGACTAGTAAGTAAAAATTCACATTTTATCCATATAGACTCTTGTTCGTCCCACTTAAATTAAAGTAATACATGTCTAGCTTACTAGCTTTACGATCTCAAAACTCAGGGCTTCTGGTAGTACCTAGAATATCAAAGTCGAGTAAAGGAGGCAGAGCCTTCTCATTTATGGCCCCTAAACTCTGGAATAGCCTTCCTGATAATGTCCGAGGCTCAGACACACTCTTGCGCTTCAAAACTAGATTAAAGACCTATCTTTTTAGCAAAGCATACACTCAGTGCAGTACATAGCGGTATGACGCATGATGTGCCCCACACAGGATTTTGCTTCTCGTTTATATACATCAGGGCTGTCCAAACTCAGTCCTGGAGGGCCGGTGTCCTGCTGAGTTTAGGTCCAACTTGCTTCAACACACCTGCCAGGAAGCTTTTAGTATATCTAGTAAGCTTGATTAGCTTTGTTCAGGTGTGTTTGATTAGGGTTGGAGCTAAACTATCCAGGACACCGGCCCTCCAGGACCGAGTTTGGACACCCCTGATATACACTATGAACAGCAGCTATGCTAATTATTCTCCTTATTCTGTATTTCCACCTGGGGGTACTCATCTCGAGGCCCTCAGACTATGCAGTGCCACTGATGCGATCCAAGACCAGCGACGAGATGATCCCAAGGTTTTCTGGACCAGTCCGTATCCTGAGCAGCTGCTGTGGTGGTCTTCATGGAGTGAGAGCATGACTGACTCCTGTGATGCTCCAAGGACAGATGAGTCTTCGCTGAGGTCCAGCTTCCTGCGCCTAGACTGCAGCTCTGCACAAGACGTTTGGCCACAGGAGAAATGGTTGTGCCCAACTGAGCCTGGTTTCCCTTGAGGTTTTTTTAAATCTTCACTTTCACCAATTGGTGAAGTTTTTTCCTCGTCGCTGTCTCCACTGGCTTGCATGGTTCGGGATCTGTAGAGCTGCGCATCGATGGATTTGCTCTTCAGTGTTTGGACTCTCAGTAGTGATTATTAACCCACACTGACCTGAGCTAAACTGAACTGAACTTAATCTCTGAAAACTGAACTGACACTGTTTCAATTCACTATAATCTTCCATGTGAAGCTGCTTTGACACAATCTGCATTGTATAAGCGCCAAGGTTTCCGCTACATTCATTTATCCGTGGCAGGCCGCCACGCCAAAATTCATCCCGCCACGGCTACATTACAACTTCTCATTTAAAACGTTTAGTCGTGTTTTTTTATAGCGGATTATAATCGCACCAAAGCATATTAGAGGTAAACAGCGCAAACTTTTCTGTAACCGTAGTAGTGCTGTGCGCTATTTGTTTAACCATTTAAGGTGACATGCTGACTGACTCTCTGACAGACTAACTGACAGGTGCGTGAGTCCAGCAAACACCGCGTAGCTTTCAGTTAAGATGAACACAGTTTCCATAAGTATACTTTATTGATAAAGGTCAATGGCTCTGCATACAATGACTTTATCTTGCTGGAGTTTAATGCCGTTTCACTTTACTTCCGGACGCGTTAATATCGAAAAACGCACTAAATCGCGCTTCAGCAGCGCTTACTGGAGAGCGCACAAGAAGATCTGCACTTGAACGTGTAAATTTGAGTGCGTGCAAGAAGCTCTGTTCACGAACTTAGGAAATCGGCGCGCAAGCAAAGAGATTCGCATGCTCGTATTACATGAATGCTATCTTGACTTGTAATACTGCGTGTAATATTTGTCTTTGAAATAGTTGGCAGATCTGTGTAAAAAAAGGCCTGCCACCACAGCTGGAAAAAATCCTAGAGGAAACACTGAGCGCTATACAAATAAAGATGAATTGAATTGAATTGAATACTGGGTCGCAGCTGAAAGGGCATCCGCTGCATAAAACAAATGCTAAAATAGTTGGCAGTTCATTCCACTGTGGCGACCCCTGATGAATAAAGGGACTATGCCAAAGGAAAATGAATGAATTTTTATTAACCTTTTTTATTTTTATTTAAATTAATACATGTGAAATCATTTTAATATAGCAAGGAAATGCATGAGGAATTAGATAAAGCTGAATAAATGTTAAATAAAAATAAATAAATAAATTTGTGCATTTATTTAAATACAAAGAAATAGAATATATATATATATATATATATATATATATATATATATATATATATATATATATATATATATATATATATATATACAGTTGAAGTCAGAACTATTAGCACCCCTGTTTATTTTTTTCCCCGTTTTCTGTTTAACGGAGAGCAGATTTCTTCAACACATTTCTAATCATAATAGTTTTAATAACTCATTTCTAATAACTGATTTATTTTCTCTTTGTCATGATGACAGTAAATAATATTAGACTAGATATTCTTCAAGACACTTCTATACAGCTTAAAGTGACATTTAAAGGCTTAACTAGGTTAACTAGGCAGGTTAGGGTAATTAGGAAAGTTACTGTATAATGATGGTTTTTTCTGCAGACTATTCAAAAAAAAAAATTTGCCTAAAGGGGCTAATAATATTGTCCTTAAAATAGTGTTTAAAAAAAATTAAAAACTGCTTTTTTTCTAGTCGAAATAAAACAAATAAGACTTTCTCCAGAATAAAAAATATTATCAGACATACTGTGAAAATTTCCTTGCTCTGTTAAACATAATTTGGGAAATATTAAAAAAGAAAAAAAAATTCAAAGGGGGATGAATAATTCTGACTTCAACTGTGTGTGTGTGTGTATGTATACATATTATATATATATAATATATTTTTTTTATATTTATTCACATACATCTGCTTAAAAAAAAGTTAAAATAAGTATAAATGTGTTGAATATTAAAGAAATGTATGTGAAAATAAATTATATATTTTATTGTTTGATTATAATAAATACTAAATTGTAGTTTAAAATTACTTTAAATAGAACAAAAATGAACCAAAAAATATATATATAATAGTATTTCAATACTAAATTTTAGCCCTGTTTCATACAGCTATATGTTCCTTTATCTGCTTTCCCATTATCACCGATCATTCATTCATTCCTGCAGGTTTGTCTATTAGTAACTAAACTAAAGTACTCACCAGCCTTTGGATTATCTGGGTTTTATCTGGATGGCAGGACAAGGCTCTCTGTCTGTACGCTTTCTTGATCTGTAAAAAAGCAGAAAGATGAAACCGTTCAGTTCTCTGGTGGAGTTAATGTCAAAATAAGACCATAAACATCATCCAGGCTGCTCCAGATCCCATCAAAACCATGATATGCTTTATTCATGCTTCGGTTGCATTTCAGATCTCCATCACATTTCACAATCTCCATGCAGTTGTTTCACACACATACACACACACACAAAGATAATTTTATTCTACAAAACATTTTACATAACTCAAGACAAAGGGACACGAGCTCACGCTTCCAGGAAGTCATAAAAACCATCAGAGATGTTTTATAACAATAGACTGAAGCCACATTCACCACAACCCTGAAATCCCACCAAACATCTGAGCTGAATGTCTGTAAATCACAGCACACACATTACAGTCAAACACATGAGGAAAACACACCAGTGCTGCTGAACACACACACTTCATATCACTGATCAATAATCATTCGGTGATCGAGTACACACCACTACGAACTGATTGTTAAAATACTTAATAATACATTACAGTATATAAAATAGTGCGAAAGAAGTTGTGGTGGGTTTTTGGGGATGTGGTGGGTTTCTAAGGTTATTAAAGGTGTTTTCTGTCACTACTTGTTTAGCCTGCATTAATGCATTCAGTGTAAGCTGCACGAATAATCCTTAAAAGATCGGAACATTCACACAGCATAAATTATAAATCTTTCCAATCGCTGCACTCAAATCTGAAAACGAGAAATTGAGGCTTTAGTCTTTTGAGTTAGTTATGAAGTTACAAACAGTTAAATAACACAGAAGTACCGAGAGGACAGTTTATAGTTTAGATATAACCACTGATGTTTATGGTAAAGATTAAAATCACTGTCATATTCATTTAACTTGATGCTCAATAATTAAAGTTGCAGGCAGCAATTACATTATTTCACCAATAGGTGGCGACAACCAGCCATCAAAAACATGCCACTGAATAATTCTGCAGAAATGAACATCTAGCAATGAAACATGAAGTTTTATGAGTGAATAACTGAATCATTTAATGAAGATGAGCCTAAAAATAAATATGCGTTGTACCTAGTAAATGTTAGATTTCTATATTTAGCATTATCAGCAACAGTAGTAGTAACAGTGAATATTTCACAGTACTGAATATTTTCAAATGTATTTTTATTCAGCTGATTATTTCTCCATTTTATTTTTAATAAAATTACAGGTTTAAGTTGTTTGTTAAAACCAAAAGTTCCTTTTAATTTCTTTGTAATAAATGGACAGC
>LR812535.1:2059728-2132228 GCA_903798195.1 Danio kyathit
TTTATTGTCTATTTGACTACTGTATGTACAGTAAGGGTGGTTTTGACAAAATATCGCCTGTAGTAAGTTGGTCTGGTCTCTGTGAAGTTACTACAACCTTCAAAATATGAATAAAATCTTTGGTGAGGTACAGTAGTGTTTTTATTTGTCTATTTGACTACTGTATGTACAGTAAGGGTGGTTTTGACAAAATATCGCCTGTAGTAAGTTGGTCTGGTCTCATGAAGTTACTACAACCTTCAAATATGAATAAAATCTTTGGTGAGGTACAGTAGTGTTTTTATTTGTCTATTTGACTACTGTATGTACAGTAAGGGTGGTTTTGACAAAATATCGCCTGTAGTAAGTTGGTCTGGTCTCATGAAGTTACTACAACCTTCAAATATGAATAATCTTTGGTGAGGTACAGTAGTGTTTTTATTTGTCTATTTGACTACTGTATGTACAGTAAGGGTGGTTTTGACAAAATATCGCCTGTAGTAAGTTGGTCTGGTCTCTGTGAAGTTACTACAACCTTCAAATATGAAAAAATCTTTGGTGAGGTACAGTAGTGTTTTTATTGTCTATTTGACTACTGTATGTACAGTAAGGGTGGTTTTGACAAAATATCGCCTGTAGTAAGTTGGTCTGGTCTCATGAAGTTACTACAACCTTCAAAATATGAATAAAATCTTTGGTGAGGTACAGTAGTGTTTTTATTTGTCTATTTGACTACTGTATGTACAGTAAGGGTGGTTTTGACAAAATATCGCCTGTAGTAAGTTGGTCTGGTCTGTGAAGTTACTACAACCTTCAAAATATGAATAAAATCTTTGGTGAGGTACAGTAGTGTTTTTATTTGTCTATTTGACTACTGTATGTACAGTAAGGGTGGTTTTGACAAAATATCGCCTGTAGTAAGTTGGTCTGGTCTCGAAGTTACTACAACCTTCAAAATATGAATAAAATCTTTGGTGAGGTACAGTAGTGTTTTTATTTGTCTATTTGACTACTGTATGTACAGTAAGGGTGGTTTTGACAAAATATCGCCTGTAGTAAGTTGGTCTGGTCTCTGTGAAGTTACTACAACCTTCAAAATATGAATAAAATCTTTGGTGAGGTACAGTAGTGTTTTTATTTGTCTATTTGACTACTGTATGTACAGTAAGGGTGGTTTTGACAAAATATCGCCTGTAGTAAGTTGGTCTGGTCTCTGTGAAGTTACTACAACCTTCAAAATATGAATAAAATCTTTGGTGAGGTACAGTAGTGTTTTTATTTGTCTATTTGACTACTGTATGTACAGTAAGGGTGGTTTTGACAAAATATCGCCTGTAGTAAGTTGGTCTGGTCTCTGTGAAGTTACTACAACCTTCAAATATGAATAAAATCTTTGGTGAGGTACAGTAGTGTTTTTATTTGTCTATTTGACTACTGTATGTACAGTAAGGGTGGTTTTGACAAAATATCGCCTGTAGTAAGTTGGTCTGGTCTCTGTGAAGTTACTACAACCTTCAAATATGAATAAAATCTTTGGTGAGGTACAGTAGTGTTTTTATTTGTCTATTTGACTACTGTATGTACAGTAAGGGTTTTGACAAAATATCGCCTGTAGTAAGTTGGTCTGGTCCTGTGAAGTTACTACAACCTTCAAAATATGAATAAAATCTTTGGTGAGGTACAGTAGTGTTTTTATTTGTCTATTTGACTACTGTATGTACAGTAAGGTGGTTTTGACAAAATATCGCCTGTAGTAAGTTGGTCTGGTCTCATGAAGTTACTACAACCTTCAAAATATGAATAAAATCTTTGGTGAGGTACAGTAGTGTTTTTATTTGTCTATTTGACTACTGTATGTACAGTAAGGGTGGTTTTGACAAAATATCGCCTGTAGTAAGTTGGTCTGGTCCCATGAAGTTACTACAACCTTCAAATATGAATAAAATCTTTGGTGAGGTACAGTAGTGTTTTTATTTGTCTATTTGACTACTGTATGTACAGTAAGGGTGGTTTTGACAAAATATCGCCTGTAGTAAGTTGGTCTGGTCTCTGTGAAGTTACTACAACCTTCAAAATATGAATAAAATCTTTGGTGAGGTACAGTAGTGTTTTTATTGTCTATTTGACTACTGTATGTACAGTAAGGGTGGTTTTGACAAAATATCGCCTGTAGTAAGTTGGTCTGGTCTTGTGAAGTTACTACAACCTTCAAAATATGAATAAAATCTTTGGTGAGGTACAGTAGTGTTTTTATTTGTCTATTTGACTACTGTATGTACAGTAAGGGTGGTTTTGACAAAATATCGCCTGTAGTAAGTTGGTCTGGTCTCTGTGAAGTTACTACAACCTTCAAAATATGAATAAATCTTTGGTGAGGTACAGTAGTGTTTTTATTTGTCTATTTGACTACTGTTTGTACAGTAAGGTGTTTTGACAAAATATCGCATGTAGTAAGTTGGTCTGGTTCTCTGTGAAGTTAACTACACCTTCAAAATATGAATAATAATCTTTGGTGAGGTACAGTAGTGTTTTAATTTATTTACTTGACTACTGTATGTACAGTAAGGGTAGCTTTGACAAAATATCGCCTGTAGTAAGTTGGTCTGGTCTCTATAAAGTTACTACAACCTTCAAATTATGAATAAAAATCTTTGGTGAGGACAAGTAGTGTTTTTATTTGTCTATTAGACTACTGTATGTACAGTAAGGGTGGTTTTGACCAAATATCGCCTGTAGTAAGTTGGTCTGGTCTCTATAAAGTTACTACAACCTTCAAAATATGAATAAAAATCTGTGGTGAGGTACAGTAGTGTTTTTATTTGTCTATTAGACTACTGTATGTACAGTAAGGGTGGTTTTGACCAAATATCGCCTGTAGTAAGTTGGTCTGGTCTCTATAAAGTTACTACAACCTTCAAATTATGAATAAAAATCTTTGGTGAGGTACAGTAGTGTTTTTATTTGTCTATTTGACTACTGTATGTACAGTAAGGGTGGTTTTGACCAAATATCGCCTGTAGTAAGTTGGTTTGGTCTCCATAAAGTTACTACAACCTTCAAAATATGAATAAAAATCTTTGGTGAGGTACAGTAGTGTTTTTATTTGTCTATTAGACTACTGTATGTACAGTAAGGGTGGTTTGACAAATGTCGCCTGTAGTAAGTTGGTCTGGTCCTCTGTGAAGTTACTACAACCTTCACAATATGAATAATAATCTTTGGTGAGGTTACAGTAGGTTTTTATTTGTCTATTAGACTACTGTATGTACAGTAAGGGTGGTTTTGACAAAATGTCGCCTGTAGTAAGTTGGTCTGGTCTCTGTGAAGTTACTACAACCTTCAAAATATGAATAAAATCTTTGGTGAAGCGTACAGTAGTGTTTTTATTTGTCTATTTGACTACTGTATGTACAGTAAGGGTGTTTTGACAAAATATCGCATGTAGTAAGTTGGGTCTGGTCTCCATAAAGTTACTACAACCTTCAAATATGAATAAAATCTTTGGTGAGGTACAGTAGTGTTTTATTTGTCTATTAGACTACTGTATGTACAGTAAGGGTGGTTTTGACAAAATATCGCCTGTAGTAAGTTGGTCTGGTCTCTGTGAAGTTACTACAACCTTCAAAATATGAATAATAATCTTGGTGAGGTACAGTAGTGTTTGTTTTTATTTGTCTATTAGACTACTGTATGTACAGTAGGGTGGTTTTGACAAAATGTCGCCTGTAGTAAGTAGTGGTCTGGTCTCTGTGAAGTTACTACAACCTTCAAATATGAATAATAATCTTGGTGAGGTACAGTAGTGTTTTTTATTTGTCTATTTGACTTACTGTTGTACAGTAAGGGTGGTTTTGACAAAATATTGCATGTAGTAAGTTGGTCTGGTCTCTGTGACAGTTACTACATCCTTCAAAATATGAATAAAATCTTTGGTGAGGTACAGTAGTGTTTTTTATTTGTCTATTTGCTACTGTATGTACAGTAAAGGGTGGTTTTGACCAAAATATCGCCTGTAGTAAGTTGGTCTGGGTCTCTATAAAGTTACTACAACCTTCAAATTAGGAATAAAAATCTTTGGTGAGGTACAGTAGTGTTTTATCTGTGTATTTGACTACTGTATGTACAGTAAGGATGGTTTTGACAAAATATCGCCTGTAGTAAGTTGGTCTGGTCTCTGTGAAGTTACTACAACCTTCAAAATATGAATATTAATCTTTGGTGAGGTACAGTAGTGTTTTTATTTGTCTATTTGACTACTGTATGTACAGTTAAGGGTGGTTGTTTGACAAAATATCGCCTGTAGTAAGTTGGTCTGGTCTCTGTGAGTTACTCCAACCTTCAAAATATGAATAAAAATCTTTGGTGAGGTACAGTAGTGGTTTTATTTGTCTATTTGGACTACTGTATGTACAGTAAGGGTGGTTTATGACAAAATATCGCCTGTAGTAAGTGGTCTGGTCTCTGTGAAGTTACTACAAACCTTCAAAATATGAATAAAAATCTTTGGTGAGGTACAGTAGTGTTTTAATTTATTTAGTTGACTACTGTTATGTACAGTAAGGGTGGTTTTGACCAAATATCGCCTGTAGTAAGTTGTCTGGTCTCCATAAAGTAATACTACAACCTTCAAATTATGAATAAAAAATCTTTGGTGAGGTACAGTGTGTTTTTATTTGTCTATTTGACTACTGTATGTACAGTAAAAGTGGTTTTGCCAAAATATCGCCTGTAGTAAGTTGGTCTGGTCTCTGTGAAGTTACTACAACCTTCAAATTATGAATAAAAATCTTTGGTGATGTACAGTAGTGTTTTTATTTGTCTATTAGACTACTGTATGTACAGTAAGGGTGGTTTTGACAAAATGTCGCCTGTAGTAAGTTGGTCTGGTCTCTGTGAAGTTACTACAACCTTCAAAATATGAATAATAATCTTTGGTGAGGTACAGTAGTGTTTTTATTCGTCTATTAGACTACTGTATGTACAGTAAGGGTGGTTTTGACAAAATGTCGCCTGTAGTAAGGTGGTCTGGTCTCTATAAAGTTACTACAACCTTCAAATTATGAATAAAATCTTTGGTGAGGTACAGTAGTGTTTTTATTTGTCTATTTGACTACTGTATGTACAGTAAGGGTGGTTTTGGACAAAATGTCGCCTGTAGTAAGTTGGTCTGGTCTCTGTGAAGTTACTACAACCTTCAAATATGAATAAAATCTTTGGTGAGGTACAGTAGTGTTTTAATTTATTTAGTTGACTACTGTATGTACAGTAAGGGTGGTTTTGACCAAATATCGCCTGTAGTAAGTTGGTCTGGTCTCCATAAAGTTACTACAACCTTCAAATTATGAATAAAAATCTTTGGTGAGGTACAGTAGTGTTTTTATTTGTCTATTTGACTACTGTATGTACAGTAAAAGTGGTTTTGCCAAAATATCGCCTGTAGTAAGTTGGTCTGGTCTCTGTGAAGTTACTACAACCTTCAAATTATGAATAAAATCTTTGGTGATGTACAGTAGTGTTTTTATTTGTCTATTAGACTACTGTATGTACAGTAAGGGTGGTTTTGACAAAATGTCGCCTGTGTAGTAAGTTGGTCTGGTCTCTATGAAGTTACTACAACTTCAAAATATGAATAATAATCTTTGGTGAGGTACAGTAGTGTTTTTATTTGTCTATTAGACTACGTATGTACAGTAAGGGTGGTTTTGACAAAATATCGCCTGTAGTAAGTTGGTCTGGTCTCTGTGAAGTTACTACAACCTTCAAAATATGAATAATAATCTTTGGTGAGGTACAGTAGTGTTTTTATTTGTCTATTAGACTACTGTTTGTACAGTAAGGGTGGTTTTGACAAAATATTGCATGTAGTAAGTTGGTCTGGTCTCTGTGAAGTTACTACATCCTTCAAAATATGAATAATAATCTTTGGTGAGGTACAGTAGTGTTTTTATTTGTCTATTTGACTACTGTATGTACAGTAAGGGTGGTTTTGACAAAATATCGCCTGTAGTAAGTTGGTCTGGTCTCTGTGAAGTTACTACAACCTTCAAAATATGAATAAAAATCTTTGGTGAGGTACAGTAGTGTTTTTATGTGTCTATTTGACTACTGTATGTACAGTAAGGGTGGTTTTGACAAAATATCGCCTGTAGTAAGTTGGTCTGGTCTCTATAAAGTTACTACAACCTTCAAATTATGAATAAAAATCTTTGGTGAGGTACAGTAGTGTTTTTATTTGTCTATTAGACTACTGTATGTACAGTAAGGGGGGTTTTGACAAAATGTCGCCTGTAGTAAGTTGGTCTGGTCTCTGTGAAGTTACTACAACCTTCAAAATATGAATATTAATCTTTGGTGAGGTACAGTAGTGTTTTTATTTGTCTATTTGACTACTGTATGTACAGTAAGGGTGGTTTTGGACAAAAATATCGCCTCTGTAGTAAGTGGTCTGGTCTCTGTGAAGTTACTACAACCTTCAAAATATGAATAAAAATCTTTGGTGAGGTACAGTAGTGTTTTTATTTGTCTATTTGACTACTGTATGTACAGTAAGGATGGTTTTGACAAAATATCGCCTGTAGTAAGTTGGTCTGGTCTCTGTGAAGTTACTACAACCTTCAAAATATGAATAAAAATCTTTGGTGAAATACAGTAGTGTTTTTATTTGTCTATTTGACTACTGTATGTACAGTAAGGGTAGCTTTGACAAAATATCGCCTGAAGTAAGTTGGTCTGGTCTCTGTGAAGTTACAACAACCTTCAAAATATGAATAATAATCTTTGGTGAGGTACAGTAGTGTTTTTATTTGTCTATTTGACGCAGGGCTGCCAACTTTTGGCTTTAGCTTGGAGTGAGAATTTAATCCCCGCCCATATCCACAAGCCACGCCCCCACAGCAAGCCACGCCCAGATTATTTATAAATATATAAAATAATAAATATATTATTTTAATAAATACTTCTAAGATATTTATTAAATTAGAGTATTATTACTATTATACAATTATCCTATTATAAATAAATAAATAAAAAACTATGTAAAGATACAACTGAAGTGATATGCTAAGAACATTTAAGAAATCTTTTGCGTAAATATATTAATTTCAGAACACCATGGTGGCTCAGTGGTTAGCACTGTCGCCTCACAGCAAGAAGGTCACTGATTCGAGTGACACATGCGCTGTAGGGAAATTGATTAACTAAATTGGTTGTAGTGTATATGTGAATGAGTGTGTATGGGTGTTTCCCAGTACTGGGTTGCGGCTGGAAGGGCATCCAAAACGTAAAACATATGCCGGAACAGTTGGCAGTTCATTCCGCTATGCCGACCTCTGAAATAGAGACTAAGCTGAAGGAAATGAATGAATGAATATTAATTTCATTAGAATGAATTTCTACAGATTGTATAGAACACAAAAAATGTTTTATAGAATTATCTGTTGTGTGTTGTCTTAGACCTGACTTATGGCCAAGAACTAGGTTTATTAAGTCTAAACTCCCTGACTTTATCCCTCCTTTCTGCTTCATAAAAAAATCTATCATGAGATATGCTTAGTCAAATTAAGATCATCATCATATTATTCATTCATTCATTCATTCATTTTCTTGTCGGCTTTGTCCCTTGCGGGGTCGCCACAGCGGAATGAACCGCCAACTTATCCAGCACGATTTTACGCAGCGGATGCCCTTCCAGCCGCAACCCATCTCTGGGAACTTCCACACACACATTCACACTCATACACTATGGACAATTTAGCTTACCCACTTCACCTGTACTGCATGTCTTTGGACTGTGGGGGAAACCGGAGCACCCGGAGGAAACCCACGCGAACCCAGGGAGAACATGCAAACTCCACACAGAAACGCCAACTGACCCAGCCCAGCCGAGGTTCGAACCTGCGACCCAGCGACGTTCTTGCTGTGAGGCAACAGCACTACCTACTGCGCCACTGGGTTGCCCATCATCATATTAGTTAAACTTTAATTTAGCCGATTTACAAAACTCACTAGGCGCTGACACCTGTACATTAAAGGCTGTTACCCCTGCCATAAAACACAGCCCCTCTGAATGTGTATCTATTAACTTAAATTGATAATTATTTAATAACATCATTATGACACTAATGAGAGTGAACCCTTCCCTTACAGAAGATTACAGATTTGTTTTTACATTTGTAAAACTAGTGCGTTTTAAAATGCACTTCACTTATTGTTTTGCTTTATCCATCAAGATAATAATCATATTATGTTTTAATCAATTATGGCCTTTGGTTTTCATGTAGACAGAATCCCAATGAAAGTCTATGAAAGGTAGACCCGGATTAAGAATTCAGAGGCCCCTGGGCACAATGTCTTGTAGGCCCCTTACCTGCCACACCCCTATAGTTGAATTTAAAAAAAGATTAATAAAATATGTTTTTATGAAATTAATCTATATTGTATTGCCCACATATTTAAAATAAATGATATACAGTACATATATTTCTAGTCTACAAAGATTAAACTTATTTTTAAAGCATTTAAAGCCCACTTTGAAAAAAAAAAAAACTAATAAAACTAGTGAAAATGAATGGATTTGAATATACTTGTTCAAGTTCACAGAAACAGTACTAAAATTTATATATAAGGGTATTTTTAATGTATAACTTCTACAAACCTATAATGCATATGATTTGCATATAACACCTCTCCAATCCAGTTCTATGAATCTGAGTCTTCCATAACACACACAACTGATTAATGATTCCTACTTGTCTTCCTCGTGATGAAGAGTAGGCAAAATCTGATATGTAGAAAAATGCTGGATTCGAACCGGATTCATGATCAATCGCATCAACACATGCCATGCCAGGCGCTTTACAAACTACGCCACTGTCACAGCTATTTGTTGCTCTCTTTAGTTATGTTGTCTCTGTCAATCAAAGTGATGAACGGGAATCCCTCAACTAGCTTATTCCAACGAGGTGCGCTATTTGCACTTAGCCTAAATAGGGGTGCGTTTCTCGTCACAACACCTGTTGCACAAAGCGTGAGCAGCGCCTATTTTTTTCGGCATACATGTTCACAACCGGGATTCATACCGGGAGCGGCAACGCGAGCAGCGCATCAAGCAGGGGCGGTGCGAGAGGCTCGCGGGTATGTTTTCTGCGCGCATGCGTCAGTTTGTTTTTCTATTACATTGCTTTCACCAGCGTTGGATCGGTTGCACATAGAGAGAATAACATCATTATAAAGCAATAAATATCTTTAACACCGTCTTTATTACAACGGGAAAAATATTCACGGGATGATTTTCCTGCGTGAGAAAATGGATGTGTGGCGTGAGAGCGTGAGAATACTGTCAATTGCGTGACTCTCACGCCGAATGCGTGAAAGTTGGCAGCACTGAATACCACATTCACAGACTTGGACAAAGTTCAGCGCCATGACGTGCGGCTGTGTGAGAGCGCGCGTCTCCATGACAACTTAAGCGCGGCTGAGGAAAGGCGTCCTCGCGCCAAGATTTAAATATTAAATCTGCCGATTTCAAATGTTTTTGTCTTTAAACACATTCTGTTAAAATGCAGAGTTAACACATTACAGCTAACGCTTATGTTACACTAATTCTAACATTTTAAACAGTAACATTAACGTTAGTTAGCAACAAGTGGGGCTAAACGCGTTTTCTGTAATGCAACACATGTAAACACATTCTGACCAACCCTACATTAGATTTAACTGTTACTGTGATTATACTGATTAAAACATTCATTTAAAATTTCTTGGATTTGTAAATATTTTACTTACTGTAGTGTGAAGCGAGGCCGATCCGCCATCTTGAGAAAAACAAATGAAGCATGAACCGTGAACCTGGATGACGTCAGACGCAAAATCACTGGGCTGAAAGATTTTGAGTTAATGAAACTTAAAAGAGACATTTGGTCTAAATTAAACCAGCAAAATTGTTCACCTTACTTGAAAGATTTAATTTTTACACACTCAAAAATAAGAAAAAGTTCTAAATACTCATCAAGGTTAATTAAGATAAACAAATTGTAATGATTTAAGTTAATAGAACTCAATTCAATTAATTAGTTACAGCATTAGGGTTTACAGTGTATATCATGTAACCATTCGTGCACTCTGGGCATGCGCGTTCAAGTATAAACAGGAAGCATGTGTCTCGCTCGGCATTTGGTTATTGTTAGTCAACAAACGCTGGTTGAACGATGAACGTGAGCGATTAGCGAGTGCTCGAACAATAGCTTGCCTCTTGTGAATATATGCAGCTGCTGTAGTAAATAAGGCAGAGTTTAACTGCACAATGGCGCCTAAAACGGACAATAGTGCAAACAACGCTCCCATTTCTGTGTCCATGTTGTTGTTTACAGTGAAGGCTGGTCTGCCGTCTTCTGGTAGCGTTATAGTCATGTGATAGGGGCTTGACGAATAAGGAAAGGATACGCAATGACCCAAAAGCCCCAATCAGGTAGCGAATCTCAGCAGTCACGCCTCCGTTTTCAGATGTCTCCGTTTTCCCCCATCCACACTGAGACGGAGCAGCAGCGTTTTAGAATGAAAACGACCTCTCCAGCGCTTTCAAAACGCTCCGTTTTTGGGGCTCGAAAACTCCGGCGTAGTGTGGACGGATGGCGTAACCGTAGCAAAACTTATGAGTTTTAAAACTAAAACGGATTCGTGTAAACGGGGGCCTGATTCCTGAAAGACTCCAGTGACTTACAAGTCTTCGCATTGATCCTGTGGGCCAGCCTGAACACCTGCTGGTGACCTATTCACCCCTGCAGCTTCTTCACGATGGACGTCCAGCGTTCTCCAGCCTCCGGCGCCTAGACTGCAGCTCTGCACAAGAAGTTTGGCCAGAGGGAAAATGGTCATGCCCAGCTGAGCCTGGTTTCTCTCCAGGTTTTTTTTTCCTTCACTTTGGTCGATTAGTAAAGTTTGTTCCTCCACTGTCACCACTGGCTTGCTTGGTTTGGGACTTGTGGAGCTGCGCATCGATGGATTTGCTCTTCAGTGTTTGGACTTTCAGCTGTGAAAATTTAACCACACTAAACTGTGAATTACTAAAACTAAAATTGAATTGAACACTCTTCAGGCCAAAGAAGATGCTACCTCCCAATTTTCTTAAACAGTTGTTGTCTTAAAAGGCATGTACAGGGTAAGTAAATGGTGGAAATATCTGGTATGGCATGGAAGGATCAGATGGAGTAAGTAATATGGAGGTAAGTATGTTTATGTCTGTGAATGGTAGTATGGTGTATACAGATTATTTTGTGATTAGTTGGTGGCTCATAAAAACCTACAGTGTTAGCTGTTGTGTGGGGCTGTTGTGTTGGTTGACCTAGTGTTTCATATGTGAATGTTTGGCTTGGTCTCCTCTCTCTGGTAGATTGTCTCATTTCAGGTGGCCTGTGGCTTCATCAAATTGTATGCATCCATTTTTTTTATCTGCATCTCTCTCTGATGATAGGATTGAATCAGTTCATCTGGTGTTTGACTTTTCTACAGGTTGTTTCTTATTCTCAACACCTCTCTCTCTCTCTCTCTCTCTCTCTCTCTCTCGCTCTCTCTCTCATTTTGCCTCTTCTTTAAGGTGATACATTAAGATGAGTCTCTTGGACTAACTCAGGCTTCTGCTGATAAGTATTCTCCTTTCTCTGTTCAGTCCAACTTGAGGGGATTCTCAGGCGCCTTTACACTAATGCATTTTAGTTTTAAAACTCATAAGTTTTGCTACGTTTACACCATCCGTCCACACTACGCCGGAGTTTTCGAGCCCCAAAAATGGAGCGTTTTGAAAGCGCTGGAGAGGTCGTTTTCATTCTAAAGTGCTGCTGCTCCGTCTCAGTGTGGATGGGGGAAAACGGAGACATCTGAAAACGGAGGCGGGGCTGCTGAGATTCGCTACCTGATTGGGGCTTTTGGGTCATTGCGTATCCTCCCACAACTTGTCAAGTCCATATCATATGACTATAACGCTACCGGAAGACGGCAGACCAGCCTTCACTGTAAACAACAACATGGACACAGAACAGCATTGTTTGCACTATTGTCCGTTTTAGGCGCCATTGTGCAGTTAAACCCTTTTTTACTACAGCAGCTGCATATATTCGCAAGAGGCAAGCTATTGTTCGAGCACGCGCTAATCGCTCGCGTTCATCGTTCAACTAGCGTTTGTTGACTAACAATAATCAAATGCCGAGCAAGACACATGCTTCCTGTTTATACTTGAACGCGCATGCCAAGAGTGCACGAATGGTCACGTGATATACGTTTTTGGTGGAGTAGTGTGGACGGAGATATGTTTAGAAACGCTAGATGAAACGCTAGTATGGACGCGGATCGTTTTGATCTAAAACACCATTTCAAAACGAAAATGCACTAGTGTAAACGGGGCCTCAGCCAGTATCTCTCATGGCTATCCTCATCTGAATCAATTGTATCACTGTGGTAAAGAGGTTCTTTGTTCTGTTCTGTTGTTCGCTACATATAAACACACATACTTACTACATATGCAGAATTATCTGAAACTGATTATCCGGGGCTGGGTCACAGGGGCAGCAGTCTCAGGAGGGAACCCCAGTCATCCCTCTCCCCAGACACTCCTCCAGGGGAATCCCGACGTGTTCCCAGGCAGGCCAAGAAACATAGTCCCTCCAGCATGTCCTGGGTCTTCCCCAAAGCCTCCTCCCAGAGGGAGATGCATGGAACACCTCCCTAGGTAGGCATCCAAGAGGCTTCCAAAACAGGTGCTCGAGCCCCTCAGCTGGCTTCTCTCGATGTGGAGGAGCAGGGCTCTACTCCGAGCTCCTCTCAGGTGACAGACCTCCTCACCCTATCTATAAGGGTGTGCCCTGCCACCCTGCGAAGGAAAGTCATTTTCTAACTTCTCAACAATCGCTGAATCAACTTCCCATGGACATCAGGAGCCGATCCCGGACGAGCCCCCAAAAATCTATTCTTTAATCTTCCTTCAGCCCAGAGAATTCAAACTACATGAGGGACAAGTTGGCGATTACACATCAGATATAACATACACTAATGTATGTAGACAAATCGAAGATGGGAACAAACAGAATTATACTGAGGTGGAATTAATTAGGGGTATTTTTCAAATAATAAAGACATGCTGATGAATGTGAAGATTGAGGAACTCAAAGAGTTTTTTAGTCACACCCAGGAGATAAAAGCATTACAGAGCTATTCCAAGAATTAAAGTGTACAAAAGAGTCAAACTGAGACACCTCGGCAGTTCCTGTACAGAGTAACAGGCCTCAAAGAGAACTCTGATATCAGATACAGCCCAGCAGCTGTTCAAGATGTGTTCCTACATACAAAAACCTCAAAAAGTCATCCATAGTGAAATAAAACCCTTGTTGTCTAATCGTTCCATTACAGATGAATCAATACTGAGAAATGTAACAAAAGTGGGCTGTGTCCAGTAATCATAGTTGACTATCAGAAGTGGCTTATATGAAAGGCAAAGGCCTCTAGATTATGCTTATTTGACTAAAATAAAATATGATCGGGCCTTGATTTGTTTATTATTTAATTAGGACAGTAAGGTCTGACTTTGCTTAGACAAAAGTCTTGTCACTTAACAGAAATAATGTCCAATATAGAATATAAAGTCAGTGGAAGAACTTTTTTGACATGAGGTCCAATATATTGACTGCCTCGTATCAGACAAAGGTGTGGAATAGATCCCAAAGATCTTGAAGCAGTTCTGTCACTAAAAGGCCACATGAAGGACTTATCAGGGACTTCGAGGACAATACATACACTTAATACACAAATACACTTCATTAAACAAGTACACATAGACATTCATTCTGTGAGGGAGACGTAGGTGAAGACATGAAGGCGGAATGAATCCAAATGCTGGAGGTTTATTAAACAAATAGTGTTTATCAAATAAAGGCAGAATTGTAATCATAAACCAGGCAAAGTCAAGCAAACAAAGAGGCAGTCCGAGAAAGCAAACAAGGCAGAGTCTAAAATCCAAAAAGCAGTAGTCAAAAAGGCAGGCAAAAAAGGTCATAACACAATGGCAAACACAATAGTAGGAAAACGCTTGGTAAGGCAGTAAAACTGGCAATACTTCACAAAGAACAGACATAAACAGTGTGCTTATATATGGTGGCTACGTGGCTACCAGGAAGTACCACCGAGGAAGAACCCAGTCAATATTTGGGAGAGAGCTCCCTCTAGTGGGCGAATGAATGGTAATCTCCCACATTCGTTACATATTCATTCATTTTCGGCTTAGTCCCTTTATTAATCAGTGGTTGCCACAGCGGAATGAACCGCCAACTTATCCAGCATATGTTTTACTCAGTGGATGCCCTTCCAGCTGCAATCCATCACTGGGAAACAACCATACACTCATTCTGATACGACACTAGACAGAGAGGATCCAATAGCAAGTATTTTAATGACAAAATAAAGTAAGTATCAAAGGATACCACTGGATGTTCCGGAAACAAAGAAATGTTCAAAACAAAAGCCGGATTAATGGCCGTATGAAAAACGGGCTTCAATTTAGAAACATGAAATACGGGATGAATTCTCCTGTACGCTGGAGGAAGTTTGAGGCGGACTGCCACCGGACTAATGATTTTGATGACAGGAAACGGACCAATGAATTTGGGTGCAAGTTTATTACATACGGTGCGGAGAGGAATATTTCTAGATGAAAGCCACACTTTTTGACCGACGACGTAAACGGGAGGCTTAGACCGGTGGCGATCGGCTTTAGCCTTGGTGCGCGAACCCACTTGAAGAAGGGTCTGTCTGGCCCTGTTCCAAGTGCGTTGACACCTCTGGACAAAGGCGTGGGCGGAGGGAACCGCGACTTCAGATTCCAGACTGGGAAAAGCAGGTGGCTGGTACCCTAGACTACACTCAAACGGAGAGAGGCCCGTGGCAGACACTGGTAATGAGTTGTGTGCGTACTCCACCCATGAGAGCTGCTGGCTCCAGGAGGATGGATTCTGAGACACTAAACATCGTAACATACGTTCAAGATCTTGGTTGGCTCTCTCTGTTTGACCGTTACTCTGAGGGTGGAAACCAGAAGAAAGACTAACAGTTGCCCCCAGTAAATGACAAAACTCTCTCCAAAATTTAGAGATGAGCTGAGGCCCCCTGTCAGAAACCACATCTGTCGGGAGGCCATGGATACGAAAGACATGATCAATGACAGTAGCCGCTGTCTCTCTGGCTGATGGTAATTTGGGCAGAGGAATAAAGTGAGTTGCTTTCGAAAACCGGTCCACTACGGTTAAAATCACTGTATTCCCGTTGGAGGGGGAACGACCCGTGACGTAATCTAGCACAATATGGGACCAGGGTCTCTACGGCACTGACAGCGGCTGAAGGAGTCCAGCGGGAGGATGATTGGAAGTCTTAGAAACAGCGCAAACTGAGCAAGCCAATACAAAATCCCTTATGTCACGAGCCATAACTGGCCACCAGAATCGTTGTTTTATTAGAAACAAGGTGCGACTCACCCCTGGATGACAGGCCAACTTGGAAGAGAGACCCCAACAGATGACATCAGACCGTAATTCCTCTGGCACAAATAAACGACTCGGTGGGCATCCAGGCGGAGGCGTTAACCCTTCTAAGGCCATGCGGACCCTCGATTCGATATCCCAGGTGACAGCAGAGATAAAAAGTCTGCGTGGCACGATGGATTCAGGAGATGATGCATGTTCGGAGTGATCAAAAATTCGAGACAGTGCATCAGGCTTAACATTCTTAGAACCCGGTCGGTACGAGATGGAAAAATCGAAACGTCCGAAAAATAAAGCCCATCGAGCCTGCCTAGAGTTCAATCTTTTGGTGGATTGGATGTACTCCAGATTTTTATGATCGGTCCAAATGATAAAGGGAACCCCCGAACCCTCTAGCCAATGACGCCACTCTTCCAACGCAAGCTTGACAGCCAGCAGCTCTCTATTACCAATATCATAATTTCGTTCTGCATTGTTTAGACGATGTGAAAAATACGCGCAGGGATGCATCTTGCCGTCCGAGGAAGAGCGCTGGGACAGGATAGCACCGACCCCCACCTCTGATGCGTCAACCTCCGCCACAAACTGCCATGATGGATCAGGGGCAATGAGAATGGGAGCTGAAACAAAGCAGCTTTTCAGTTGGTCAAACGCAACTTGCGCTGCATTGGACCGCCTGAACGGAGTCCTGGTGGAGGTTAAAGCAGTCAGAGGCGCGGCGAGCTGGCTGAAGTTGCGAATGAAACGCCAGTAAAAATTGGCAAAACCAAGAAACCTCTGCAGGGCCTTGCGGGAGTCTGGGATTGGCCAATCTACCACAGCCTGAACTTTCTCCGGATCCATGCGCATCCCCTCGACCGACACGTTATGTCCCAGAAAAGGAACAAACTGTGCATGAAATACGCATTTCTCTGCCTTGACATAAAGCCCATTCTCTAGTAGCCTCTGAAGCACTCGCCTGACGTGTTGAATATGTTCCTGGAGAGAATGGGAAAATATTAGTATGTCATCCAGGTAAACATAAATGAACTGATCTATCATATCTCTCAACACATCAGTCACGAGTGCTTGGAAGACTGCAGGGGCGTTGGACAGACCGAAAGGAAGAACACAATATTCAAAGTGCCCCCTGGGGGTATTAAACGCAGTCTTCCATTCATCGCCTTCTCAAATACGGACCAAATGGTAAGCGTTGCGGAGATCTAATTTCGTGAAAAAGGACGCCCCCTGCAGACGTTCGAAGGCAGAAGACATCAGAGGCAAAGGATAAGTATTCTTCACCGTGATAGCATTCAGCCCTCGGTAGTCTATACAAGGACGGAGGGAGCCCTCTTTCTTTTTCACAAAAAAACCCCCCGCCCCTGCTGGCGATGAAGAAGGGCGGATGATCTTAGCTGCTAGAAAATCAGAAATATATATCTCCTTGGCCTCCCTCTCTGGAGCGGAGAGCAAATAAAGTTTGCCTTTAGGCGGAGACATACCTGACAATAACTCTATAGCACAGTCATAGGAACGATGGGGAGGAAGAGAAGCAGCTCGAGACTTACTGAACACTCTCTTCAGGTCGAGGTACTCACTGGGCACGTTTGACAGATCCATGTGTGCTTCCTGAAAAACAGAACAAGACACAGAAGAACAGGCAGACAACAAACATGTAGCATGACAGCTCTCACTCCAAGAAATTATTGATTCCTGTCTCCAATTAATATGTGGATTGTGCATTACCAGCCAAGGATGCCCGAGGACCACTGGAGTGACAGGAGCTTCTGTTAAAAAAAATGAATAATCTCAGAGTGGTTACCAGAGGTGATCAGTCTTATAGGACCAGTGGAATGAGTAATGGAAGGAAGAGAGAAACCATTGAGAGCATGAACAGATATAGGTTGGGAAAGAGAAATCACAGGAAGTTTAAGTCTTTGAACTAAAGCAGAATCAATAAAATTTCCCTCCGCACCAGAGTTAATAAGTGCTTTAGTCATAAAATTCCCAGATGACCATTCCAACTTAACCTTCAGAAAGGGGGCCGCAAGAGAGGATTTGTCCAAAGATACCCCACCCGTCAGTAACCTCTTACCTACTGACAAGCTCTGGCTTTTACGGAACAATGAGCCGCGATGTGATTCGCACCCCCGCAGTACAAACACAGGCCCACGCTGCGGCGTCTGCGCTTCTCCTCCAGCGACAGCCTAGAGCGGCCCATCTGCATGGGTTCAGGTTTCGGGAGGGGCGTGTCCACCAGTCCCGGAAATACAGTGACAGCCGGAAGAGGGGAATTCTCCAGTGTGTGTGTGTGTGTGTCGCGTGTGTCTCTCCCGGAGCTGTAAGCGAGAGTCCACGCAGATGGCTAGGTTGATGAGCCCATCCAGGGTTTTAGGAAGATCCAAAGCAAAGATCTCGTCTTTTATACGGTCTGCCAGCCCGTGGAGAAAGACGTCCCACTGGGCCTGAGCGTTCCACTCACTCTCTGCCGCCAGGGTGCGGAACTCAATGGAGTAGTCAGCAACACTCCGATGCCCCTGCTGCAACTCCGTGAGCATCCGGGCCGCCTCTCTGCCCGCCACGGCTCGATCGAACACTTTTTTGAGCTCCTCCGAAAAGGCCTTAAACGAAGAGCAACATGGGAGTTTCTTCTCCCATACAGCAGTTCCCCAAAGCGCTGCCCTCCCGGTGAGAAGCGTGATGACAAAGGCCACTTTCGATTCCTCCGAGAAAAATGAGGAAGGCTGCAGGGAGAAGTACAGTGAGCACTTCGCTAAAAAGGCACGACACAACTCTGTTTCTCTGGAGTAGAAGGCCGGAGGTGGTAGGCGAGGCTCGGAAAATCTGGCAGCTTGATCAGGCATCGATGCTACAGGTGGACTAATGTTAGCTGCAACAGGCTGCTGGGCACCGGCAGTATGAAGATGCTGCAGCTGTGTGGTGAGTTCAGACACCTGTGTGCCCAGCGCCTGGATAGCGCGATTGGTGGTGGTCATCTGTCCATCCTGTCTGTCCATGCGTGTATTAGTTTCTGAAACAAACTCAGCCAGACCGGGGATACTCGCTGGATGCATGCTTGATCAGTCCGTTCTGTCACGACACTAGACAGAGAGGATCCAATAGCAAGTATTTTAATGACAAAGTAAAATAAGTATCAAAGGATACCACTGGATGTTCCGGAAACAAAGAAATGTTCAAAACAAAAGAGAGTCCACTGGCCACAGTGAAGACGTCAACTGAACACAGACTGCGAAGGATCCTGAGAGCAACAGACAGGGACAATAACAACAACGGACTGATAACCAGCAGTAACCACATGCTGGAATATATAGCCAGTGAAATGGGGATCAGCTGGAGGATGATTAAGTCAGCTGATAAGTCAGCTGATTCGATGCACGCCGTCAACACAGAAAGGTAAACAAACACACACACTCGCACACGACAACACATAAGGCATGACACATAACATACAGAAAGAACGCACAAACCCATAAACCATGACACATTCACATACATACACTATGGACAATTTAGCTTACCCAATTCACCTATAGCACATGTCTTTGGACTTGTGGGGGAAACCAACGCCAACACAGGGAGAACATGCAAACTCCACACAGAAATGCCAACGGACCCAGCCGAGGCTCAAACCAGCGACATAAAACAATATAAAATATAAAACTGCAGGTTAACTATGTTTATATACAATAACTTAATTTGATTGTAACACAATAATGTAAAGCTTTTGTAAAGCTGCTTTGAAACAATAATTATTGTAAAAGGTGCTATATAATTGAACTAAGCTACTATCATTCTTTTATCCAAGAGTTTTGACATAAAGTCAAGCCACTCTATGAACTACTACAAACAAAAGCTGAAGCGACAACAGTTCAGTTCAGGCAAAGAAAGACCAAAGATGCCACAACTGCACTCCCTGACTTCATTGGACAGGAAAATTGAACATCAGAGCCCAAGAGGGGACTGGGTGCAGTTGCAAGGTAAGCTGCATGCAATGCTTTAATGCGCACCTAACCCCACCCCTAACCATACTCCTCACAGTAACGTCACTAGGTCCATTGAGTTCATTGTGTCATTGTGAGATACTGTATGCAGTCTCAGCTTGCAAATCCAAGTCTGCATCCAGATACTATTGCAGAGAACACTTGAAACAATGATTGACTTGTTAATGAAACCACCAGTTTTGGCTTATCCAGACTTAGGGTGCTTTCACATCTGTAGTTCGCTTCATTTGGTCTGGACCAAGGGCAATAAATGATACATTGTAGCATTTTCTGCCGTCTTTGGTTCGTTTTCACACCACACTGACTGCTTTGGTTCGAACCAGTTGAAAAGAACCAAAATGCAGTCAACTGACAAAATCCACATCACTCATTGGCCAGATGTTGTTGAACACATTTCCTAAACTGGTTTCGATTGGTCAGAATTCAAGTGCGGGAAAATGCCAATGGAACTCCCGCAAATTAACAAACCGGCAGACACAAAATGTTGCTTTTCACTATGGAGGGACGACTGCGCTGGCTGATTGTATCCCTGTTCATAGTATATTATATAATTTGTATACGTCACTTTAGACAAACTATACATTTCGAGAATGAAGTGCGGCTGTGGTTGGAAAACAATGTTTTAAGGCATTGCAAACGGCGAAGGCGTCAGGAGGAGGCGTGAATTAATATTGCTAAGCTGCGACATGGTCATCTTCTGGAAATATTACCAACGATCCATCAGGTAATGTTTCCCCCCACTCTCTCTCTCTTTTGGTAAAGCGCTGTCAAGAAATATTTTTCCTCCACATTCCATAATGCACAGCGCATCGGCCTACGGCAGCTGGATTAGTCCAAAAAGGCGCAGTACTTTTTGCGGTTGGGTCTGTTTTAGTTCGGATCATGTTCTCACCACAAACGATCCGCTCCAGGGTTCGTTTGAAAGCGTACCGAGACCATCTCTTCAAGGAGGTCTCGGTACGCTTTTTGGGTCTGCTTTTGGTGCGCAGTCGAGTACGATTGCTACATTCACACATGCACCAAACCGTACCAAGAGGGAAAACGAACTCTAGAGCGATTCAACCAAACTAAATAAGGCAGGTGTGAAAGCACCCTTACCTACCATTCACACTGATGCATCAGAAAAAGGTCTTGGGCTATCCTCTACCAACATCAAGACGGGAAGCTGAGAGTCACCGGATTTGCCTCTCTAACACTTTCACCAGCTGAACAAAATTAATTCTTGGAATAACTCTGTAATGCTTTTATCTCCTAGGTGTGACTGAAAAAACACCTGAGTTCCTCAATCCTTAAATCTTCCTCATTCATCAGCGTGTCTTTGAAGGTTTCTGGTTTTATTATTTGAAAAATAATTATTTCCGCCTCCCTATAATTCTGTTTGATCCCATCATTGATTTGTCTACATGCATTAGTGTATGTAGTATATGATATGTAATCGCCAATTTGTCTTCTATGTTTTTTGAATTTCTTGTGCTGAAGGAAGGAAAGGTCTCTAAGGGAAATTACTTTCTCTGGTATCAACCGTGTAGTTTTCTCAGGACGACTGTTAGGCTGTGTGCTCTCAATTTTGTGTGTTACATTTTGTGTCATTGTAGGTTGTTGTGTGGATATTGTGAGATAACGAAGAAGGATTTCACAATTTCCAGATGAGAAAAGCTCTCAGGTAAAAAATGTTCCTTACAAATGTATTTTTGCATGTTAGCAGACCAATGTAGTCCAGCTGCGCTCTCATAGCGGGTAATTAAAAACAAAACCTTCATCAAGGCAGATTTATAAACGCAACACTGACGACTCATGTCTCCAAACAATTCTTCTTCTTCCACTTGTTTAAATTATGGTTGGCAACACAAGGTGGCGTCTCTCTGAACACTGTAACAGGTAAAAACAGTCTTCGAAGCTCTATCATGCATATTAATGAAGTTGCACCTCATTCACAATAGAGCGCGCTGATTGGTTTGAACCAAGTCTTTCTCATGAATTAATGAGGAAAACTCAAAGACATCCCACCGGTACAGACAGCCAGTCTCCATGCTGGAACACACACAAGGATCTAATCGCCGTGACACAGCTTCAAAATTTCTTTTCAATCCGGAAGAACGAATTTGCTCGAAATAACGCAAAAACAACCAATTTTCACTTTTTAGTCCAATATATGTGTCCTAATAGTGTTTATAGCAGTGTGGGACACATATATGACTGTCAACAGCTCAAAAAATGTGTTTTGGTGTTTCGTGACCCTTTAATGTAAGCTTCTTGTGACCTAAAACGTGGTCATACTTGTATTATAACTGCAGTCAAATCGATAATGAAACTGATTATTAGGCACCACTAGACCTATGTAAAAACATAACTGTCATTCATTCATTCATTTTCTTTTTGGCTTAGTCCCTTTATTAATCTGGGGTCGCCACAGCGGAATGAACCGCCAACTATATGTTTTACACAGCGGATGCCCTTCCAGCTACAACCCATCACTGGGAAACATCCATACACACTCATTCACACTCATACACTACGAACAATTTAGCTAACCCAATTCACCTATAGCGCATGTGTTTGGACTTGTGGGGGAAATCAGAGCAACCGGAGGAAACCCACGTGAACATGGGGAGAACATGCAAACTCCACATAGGAATGCCAACTGACCTAGCCGAGGCTCGAACCAGCGACCTTCTTGCTGTGAGGAGATCGTGCTACCCACTGCACCAGGGGCATGTGCCCCAGTAAAATCGGCAAAGCCCCAGTAAATGCTTTGGGATATGATTTACTTTATATGCAAAGTGTGTTTATTAAAAGTGGTAATCCCAGAATAAAGACGTTATTCTCTGCAACCGAACCAACGCTGGTGAAAGCAATGTAGTTTAATCCAAAAGCAAACTGACACATCTCTGCATGCGAGCAGAGAACCATTCCCTGCACGCCTGACGCGCTGTAATATTATGAGGGTGATCTTACCAATCAGGCCTCCTGATAGATTTTTGTATGAAGTAAAAAGGAGGGATGACGAGTCAGGAAGATAAAAAATAAACCTAATTCTCTGCCATATGTCAAGTCTAATACAACAGATAATTCTGTAAAACATCTTTTTTTGTATTCTACAGAACTGTATATAGAATTTCATTCAAATGAAATTAATATTCATGCAAAAGATTTCTTAAATGATCCTAGCGTCACTCCAGTTGTGTGTTTACGTTGTTTTCCAGTTACATTAAGGATTAATTTCTGTTATTTATTTACAATAATAATTGTACAATAACAATAATACTTTTAATTATTTATAATAAATGATATAATCTTGTCTCTATCCAGGGCTTAATTTGTGCCGGAACACGCCGGATCTGGATCCGGCACCTCATTTTACTGATCTCCCTCCTCAACCACCCTCCTCCCCTGTCCACTGTTCATTTTCACTTTGTTCCGCGACTCCCCAACCCTCTTCACTTTCGTCCGCGACACCTCAGCGCTGCTCACTTTTGTCCGCGAGCAACCCCCGCGCCCCTCACTTTCGTCCGCGACACCCCTCCGCCATCCACCGCACCAAACAAATGACTGACACGGACCACTTTGCCTATTCATGCCAGAGTCCCGCGAAAAAAGTGATTGACAGGTGGTAATTTGTGTGTAACTTATCTTTATTTATTTATGATTTGGTTATGGGTAAAACAAAGACCAGGTAGTTGAAACTGCAGGCTACAAATAATTAATTCGTTATGAATTAATTAATTATTCATAAATATTTTATTCACCTCCGCCTATGAAGACGATGCATTGTCCATCGCGATGTTTCACATTAGACATTGTACGATGCTAAATTGGTCAACGTCATCGCCCAACCCTAATTTCTAATAACTGATTAATTTTCTCTTTGCCATGATGACAGTAAATAATATTAGACTAGATATTCTTCAAGGCACTTCTATACAGCTTAAAGTGACATTTAAAGGCTTAACTAGGTTAATTAGGTTAACTAGGCAGGTTAGGGTAATTAGGCAAGTTATTGTATAATGATGGTTTGTTCTGTAGACTATCGAAAAAAATGAGCCTCAAGGGGCTAATAATTTTGACATTAAAATGGTTCTTAAAAAATTTAAAACTGCTTTTATTCTACCCGAAATAAAACAAACAAGACTTTCTTCGGAAGAAAGAATATTATCAGACATACTGAGAAAATTTCCTTGCTCTGTTAAACATAATTTGGGAAATATTTAAAAAATTTAAAGGGAAGCGAATAATTTCAATAGTATCTGGATGCAGCCTTTATGATGCAAGCTGAGATTGCATCACTCAGCGATGCAATGTCAGACACAATGCATTCAATAGAGTGAGTGACGTCACTGTGATGGGTAGGGTTAGGGGTGGGGTTAGGTGAGCGCATTATTATTATTATTTCCTTTATTTAGCCAGGAGATTACATTGAGACAGCACTGTCTCTTCTTCCAGTGAGACCTGGTCAACAAAAAAAAAGCATTGAATGCAGCTCAGATTGCACTGCACCAGGTCTGCATCCAGACCCCTCTCAATAATTCTGACTTCAACTGTATATATATATATATATTTATTTTTATTTTTATTTATTTATTATTTTTTTTGAGTGGGGGTGTGCCCCAGTAGAGCTATATGTCTAGCAACGCCCCTGCACTGCACCACCGTGCAGCCCAAACATAACTATGCGTTTTGTAAATATCCTGTATTTTTTAAACTGATGATGAGATTCTCTGTGTGTTTTAATGTCGGTTCAGTTCATGTCATGTCGTCATACTATTGTGTTTATCAGTCACGGATTGTCAATTTATCAGATTTCTCAGGACACTTTTACAAAACACACTCACACATGCATGACAAAACTTGATCTCTCACATTTTTTCATCAGCTCATGCTGGTAGATTTGGTAAATACATTTTGCCTGATAAAGCTTAATTCAACCAAAGCACTGCACAAGCTCATTGTTAATCTACTGCAGGCCTATATTTGCAGTTCTTGTATAGATTCATTGCTTTTAAAATGCCATTGATGTTGGCTATTGGTTAAAAAAAAAACAATTATATGAGTTAAATTATTCAATCTGTGACTTTTTTAGTCAAAAAGTTTGTAAACATGAGCTGCAACATGATGTTGTCTTGGGTGTGTCTCATTCCAGCCAGAGAGATCAGATTGAACAACTTTAAAGTTCACTTAAGGATTCATACGTTCATCATGCTGTTTAAATATTTTTATTTTAGGGGCGTCACGGTGGCGCAGTGGGTAGCACGATCTCCTCACAGCAAGAAGGTCTCTGGTTTGAGCCCCGGCTGGGTCAGTTGGCATTTCTGTTGGGAGTTTGCATGTTCTCCCCGTGTTGGTGTGGGTTTCCTCTGAACAGTCCAAAGAAAGGAAGTATAGGTGAATTGAATAAGCTAAATTGGCCGTAGTGTATGTGTGTAAATGCAAGAGTGTATGGGTGTTTCCCAGTGTTGGGTTGCGGCTGGTAGGGCATCCGCTGTGTAAAACATATGCTGGATAAGTTGACGGTTCATTCCGCTGTGGGACCCCAGATTAGTAAAGGGACTAAGCTGAAAAAAAATTTAATGAATGAATGAATATTTTATTTATTTATTTATTTCAATTAATTTTACTAATTTACTGGAGTCAAATCAAATTAAATGTATTTAATTTTTTATTTTATACATTTATATTTAATATATTATATTTTATTAATATGTTTTATATATATTTTAATTTTTATTGAATATATTTAAGGCGACGCGGTGGCGCAGTAGGTAGTGCTGTCGCCTCAGAGCAAGAAGGTCGCTGGTTCGAGCTTCGGCTGGGTCAGTTGGCATTTCTGTGTGGAGTTTGCATGTTCTCCCTGCGTTCGCGTGGGTTTCCTCCGGGTGCTCCGGTTTCCCCCACAGTCCAAAGACATGGGGTACAAGTGAATTGGGTAGGCTAAATTGTTTGTAGTGTGTGAGTGTGAATGAGTGTATGGATGTTTCCCAGAGATGGGTTGCAGCTGGAAGAGCTTCCGCTGTGTAAAACATAATCTGGATAAGTTGGCAGTTCATTCCGCTGTGGCGACCCCAGATTAATAAAGGGACTAAGCTGAAAAAAATTGAATGAATGTTTTATTTATTTATTTATTTCAATTAATTTTACTTATTTATTGGAGTCAAATCAAATTAAATGATTTTTATTTTTCAATCATTTTATAGATTTATATTTAATATATTATATTTTATTAATATATTTTAATTTTTATTGAATATATTTATAAATAATATATATATATATATATATATATATTATAACTAATTTATATATTTAATTTTATTTAATTCTATTCTATTCCATTTTATTTTATAAATTGTTTTATTTTGCCCGAGTGATTGGTTGGGCAGTAAAGTTCCTTATTTTAATATATTTATTTATTCTAAACTATACTGTATGCAGAACTCGAGCACACAGTCGCTGTTTCTGATTGGCAGAGAAGCGCTCTAGCCACGCCTCACGTCTCAGTGGGCGGAGTCACAGATGTGTCAGTAGGAGTCAGTCCGACACTCACTCTCAGTAATTTCAGCTCCTCCGTTAGGAATACTTTAAACTAGCAGCGCACACACGCACACGAGGAATTTAATGAGTGTCTCCACATCATAGCAGAATAGAGGACAAACACTCGGTCACAGGTAAAACTAACCTACATTACACATCATCCAATGACATCAGTGTTAAACTATGTATTGTTATTATAACATCGGTGGTGTCCTAAATGTCCGGCTGTACTACATCATGTGGTGGTGCTAGGAGGATAATTCGCCATGTTTTGGCTGTCGGTGAAACACTGGAGCTTTTGTTTTTGTTTGAGTCAGAAATGCAATGTTGCATTTGTCACGTGAATGTAAACAAACATCAGCTGTAGACGCGTTTGTGTATTTGTTGCATCAGTTTTTACCTCATATTTGCTGTGTATAGTTTGAGTCATGATGCATTAGTGTTTTTGAAGACTGATTTGTGTGTGTGTGTGTGTGTGTGTCCTGTGTGGGTGTAAATGCATGAGTGTGGGCGAGATGTATTGAGAGATCAGATGGACAGCAAGCAATCAGATGTGGAGGAGTGTGAAGAGATTCATTCCTGCTGCTCAGCTAAAGGGAAACTAATGTCGAGCAGATGTGCTGCTGAAATGCAGCTGGAGTCTGCTAAATAAGCCCTCATGAAGTGTACAATACAACCTTGTTTGATCATGGACAGGATATACACTATATATACACTGTTAATACTGTAGTGTTTTTAAGCCATACTATTAGTTAGATTATTGAATTAATCTGTTGTGGTGATTCTATTTGTTGCTATGGTAAAACAACTATATTAATATAAACAGATAATTCAAATTAAAATTGTATGTCACATACACAGTCATGCACAGTACGATATGCATTGAACTGCGTATATAGTTATATAATAGTTATGTAGAGATTTTATAGTTGCTGGGGTAATATACAACTATGGTAATAGTGTTTTTTCCCTTTAGTTTAGTCCCTTGTTTATCAGTGGTCACCACAGTGGAATGAACCGCCAACTATTCCAACTAGGCATGGGACGATAATGATAGAGGTAAAGTTGGTTTTATATTGGGATATTCAGACATTCTCCTTAATAATTAAATTTCAGTAAAGTATTCTTTGCACATTCTAAATAGTGAAATCATATTGGCAGCCAATGATTATCAAAGTACAGAATTGTTCACAGTCAATTAGATAGTGTTAATGTTGTTTTGAAGTCATATTGCATGCTAATTCCGATCGAATATTCAAAGTAGCATGGTAAACAATATAGAGACTTCTAAATGAACGAATGTGTGAATATAAAACCAACTTTACCTCTATACGATAACGGCCCATTCACACGGGGCTTCAGCGTCAACGCTTGACAGAGGGCGTGTCTGAAGTTGGGGCTGACGCGATCGTCATAGCAGCGTCAGCCAATTAAATTAGTCAGCAACAGGCTAATGTCTGTGCTGGTGCATTTGCATACAGCCATCTGATTGGCTGACGCTTCCATCGGAGCTTGAAAAGTTGAGCAAGTCCCAACTTCTGCAGCGAGCAACGCCTCTGAAGCGGCGCCGACGGATCCACAATGCAGTTCGGCAACGCCTGACGTCACCCATTCAAAGTAAATGGGAAGCGTTGAAGCTGACGCCCTGTGCGAATGGGGCGTAACCGTTTTCAAGGTATACCACGATTTGGAAAGTCAAGGTTTTAAAACCGCCGAAATTTTCTGTAATGCTGTTTCTAAGGTTTGTGTAAGATTTTTTATTTACATTTTTTTTTTTTGATTTTTATGGCAACAGTACAGTATCTCCAGCAGAAAAGATATCAAAAGACGCTGTTTTAAATTGTAAATAAATCTGTGTTTTTGAAACAAATGAAGACAGCAGAGGTCAATGATTCATTTAAATTATATAGACTGACATGTTTACTGCTCTAAAATATCATAAATCTTAAAAAAAAATAGAATATATTGTTTTCAATAGTGGTGTAACGGATCACAAATCTCACGTTCGGATCACACTACGGTTTTTGAGTCATGGATCGGACCATTTTTCGCATCAGCAAAAAAGGGAGGAGACAAATGTCATTTGCTTTCCATTTATACAAAAATATTACTGCAAAAACCATTGGTTTAACAAACAAAACTTAGGGTGCTTTCACATATGTGGTTCGGTTCATTTGGTCCGGACCAAAGGCAACAAATGATACATTGTAACATTTTTCTGCCGTTTTTGGTCCCTTTCACACCACACTGATTGCTTTGGTCCGAACCAGTTGAAACGAACCAAAATGCAGTCATGTGACAAAATCTACATCACTCACTGGCCAGATGTTATTGAACGTATTTCCTAAACTGCTTTTCAATTTGGTCAGAATTCACGTGGAACTACCGCAAATAAACAAACAGGCAGACACACAATGTCGCTGCGCTGGCTGACGCAGTATCCCTGGTCGTAGTATACTATGTAGTTTGTATGCATCACTTTAGACAAACTATACATTTCGAGAATGAAGAGCGGCTGGGGCTGGAAAACAATGTTTTAATGCATTGCAATCGGCGAAAGCATTAGGAGAAGGCGTGAAATAATTTAGCTAAACTGCGACATGGTCATCTTTCGAAAATATCACCAATGATCCATCAGGTAATGTTTCTCCCTCCCTCTCCCTCTCTCTCTCTCCCTCCCTCTCTCTCTCTCTCTCTCTCTCTCTCTCTCTCTCTCTCTCTCTCTCTCTCTCTCTCTCTCTCTCTCTCTCTCTCTCTCTCTCTCTCTCTCTGTTTAAAACTGTTGGTAAAGCGCTCTCAACAAATATTTTTCCTCCAAACCCCATAAGATAGACAGCGCGTCGCACTACGGCAGCTGGATTAGTCCAAAAAGGCGCAGTACTTTTTGTGGTTGGGTCTGTTTTAGTTTGGATCACGTTCTCACCACAAACGAACCGCTCCAGGGTTCGTTTGAAAGCGTACCGAGACCACCTCTTCAAGCAGGTCTCGGTATGCTTTTTCGGTCCGCTTTTGGAGCGCAGTCGAGTACGATTGCTACATTCACACCTGCCCAAACGAACCGCACCAAGAGGGAAAACGAACTCTAGTGCGATTCAACCCAACTAAATAAGGCAGGTGTGAAAGCACCCTTAGAACCTGTAATTTTAATAAAAATAAAAATCAAGAAAGTACCAGCTGAAGAAAGAAAAGTATTCAATATGAAATATGATCTTTTCTACTGTTGCTGATAATGCTAAATATAGAAATCTAACATCTTGTACAACAGATCATATTTTTCTTCAATTAATGACTCAACAATTCACACATTAAACTTCATGTTTTATTATACTGTTGGTGTATTATTTCTGAAAACATATTCAGTGACATCATTTTGATGGTTGTTTGTCGCCATCTGTTGGTTACACAATGTAATTGCTTTCACCAGCATCAAACATTCACCAGCGTCATGTTTCATTAAACGGTGATTTTAATCTTTACCATAAACATCAGTGTTTATATCTGAACTATAAACTGTTCTCGCAGCATTTCTGTGTCATTTAATTGTTTATAACGAACTGAAAAAGTGTAAAAACTGGATCTCTCTCAATGCAGATTTGAATGCAGCACTGTGAAGATTAATAAACATATGCAAATCATTATCATTTATCGTTCATGTTGCGCAGGTTTGAACTGAGATCACAATCTTTTAATGTTAAATCATGCAGCTTTACACTGAATACATTAATGCAGGCTAAACAAGCAGTGACACAAAACACCTTTAATTATTAACGTAAGGAAGCATTTATGTTGGGAAGTAGAGGTGCGAACCTACACTGGTCTCACAGTTCGGTTCGGTTAGGATTATCATGCCATCGATTCGGTTCAATTCGATATCTCGGTGCATAGGGATGGGCGATATGGCCTAAAATCCATATTGCGATATACATTGCAGCCTCTTGCGATAACGATATATATTGCGATATATAAATTATAATAGAACCATTTCAGAACAGGTTACAGAGACCCTTAGGAAAGCCAAACTGCTATTTTTTTAAGAAATAAAGAAACGTTGCATGTCATTTTGAGAACATTTATTGTGCAAAAGCAAAACTGTAATTAAACAACACAATGTTGCAGATAAATAAACTAAATGTAGTGCCTTTCAGAAAGAAAGACTTTTCTTTTAAGTCCTTGCTTCCTAAATGCCAAGTTGCAGAGAACAAAAAAAACTGGTGTTTAGTTAAGGAACTTACACTGTACTGAAATTACTTCCAGTATTAAATTAGTCAAATAAAATTGTGTTTTGCAGATACTTTAAATAAAAACATATTTCTAACCTGCAGCCTAAGGTAACACATTTGATTTTAAACATTTTGTTCTCCTAATGAAATAAAAACTGGTGTCTTGATCTGCTCTTTCTCTCTCTCTCCCTCTCTCTCTGTCTGCTGTAATGCTGCTGAGAGATTGAGACGCACCAGACAAAGTTTGCTTATAAAGTAATGCAAAAATGAATACAATTAATATCGAAAGCGAAAGCAGATTCTCGGACATGTCCGGGGAAAATGTATTGTCACCCCAAATAATGAGCTGGATCAGTCTATTTAGTCTTCGTGCTCTTCTTAAAGCTGCTCCCAAATCAGAACAACAGTTCTGTATCCAGTGCGATACAGCGCGTCTCTGTGGGTCTGCATGCAGAGCATGCGAGCGAGTCTGTGGCAGAGTGTTCTCAGTTTCTCGCGAACACAGAACCGGGCCGCCCCAATAATATATCGGGCGCCCAGGTAAAATCTGTGTGGGAGGCACTGATGTTCACTAGACAAGCCACAATATGCCATGCGTTGCTTAGTGCTGTTGTTGCTGTTGCTCTTAATTTCGCGGGTAGATTGCGTCATCAAACATGCATTATCGCGATAGTGCAATAGAATTAGAATCTCTATCGTAGGCCAATTTTGTATCGTTTATATCGCATATCGTTTATATCGCCCATTACTATCGGTGCATCACGGTGCATTGACGATTCTTTCCATACACAGTTTTATATTTTCTTCACAGCACAACAATTCTTGTATTAAAATTTATAAATATATTTATATACTATTTGTAAAACAATTTTGTCCTTTAATACAAACAGTCAGATATATAAACTGTACCTTTAAACAACACGAGCATTTATAGCAAATAAACAAATATAAATATCCCGCTCGCTTCCTGCCTTGTCTACCAAGTTCTTTCTTACACCCTTTTGATTGGTCACGCGCTCAACAGAAAGGGCTGTGATTGGCTCTTACACGCTGGCGCTCTTCACAGATGCACTCATGGGCCACAGTGAGAGAGAAATGGAGATTACTTTCATTCTCTTAATCGCCGTGAAATAGGGGCTTCTGCTGTAAGTGTCAGTGAAACAGTGTTCAGCAAACACACGCAGTGAAATTGTGCACAGTTTCAGAGTTTTTACGTAGTTGGAGTGTTGTAAATACTCGCGCTCGCCTCCCTCGCCATAGTAAGCTACGGCGACATAGCGCATATGAGATAAATGACATCAGTACATAATAACCGGTTATGATTATTACTGAACCGATACCGAGTTGTCCGCGTCTGCATCGCAGTGCACCGAAGAAACAATTCAATTTGACACCCCTATTAGGAAGGTCCCACCACAACTTTTTCCGTCATCATTATATCTTACAGGAAAGTCAAAATGCTTTCATACACGTGATTTGATTGACGCGGGAGGCGATCTCTCTGCAATTGTTATAAATGTTGGATTAACCGACAAGTTCAAAAAAGTTATTAATCTGCGGGTCACGTGTGTTCTGAACCGTGGGGTGTGATCCGTACGGATCACGGATCAACTGTGATCCGTTACACCCCTAGTTGCAAGTTTTCTGATGTTTTCTGACGTTTTAACTGCACATCTGAATCAGTTCATTTCTCTTCCTCTCAATATGATTAAGTAGTGAAATTTTTGGATTGACTGAAAAATAAACTAGATAAAAAACCAAAAATAGCAACATTGACCACTTCATAAAGCCTAATTTTTTTTAAAAATTCTATTTTCGTAACAAATTTCATTTGCTATAATTTGTATCTTTATTTTAATGTATTTTTGTTGGTCCGTTATCTACAAAATAAACAAAAAGAACTAATTTTAGGTGAAGTCACATTCAAATAATACTTTTTTTAATAATAAGGGAATTATGAATTAAATTCAAGACCTTTTATAACATGTAAAATATAATATTTCTGACAATTTTCTTTGTAATTTGAGTTAAATTAATTACAGTATCGCAATACTACTTGGTATCGTGATACTTCAGCTGGTATAGTATTGTAAGATGAACTAATGTTATTGCAACAACCCTACTATCTAGCCCTTCCCCTTAGCCCTACGCCTTCAAGATAAAGAGAATTGGGACAGCCCTATCCCTTCACGTGAATACGCAAAATGAGGGGTAAAGGGAAGGGCTAAGGGCTAGAATTGGGATTGGGCCATAGTCATACAGATGTAAATGTTAGAGCTGATGGGTTTCACACAGCTGATGGTCGGTATTTTTACTGTTGTACAGATGGTAATCCAGTCCTGTTCACACCCGGTATCAATGCGGTTTCATGGATCTGTTTATAAGTGGACAAAGGAGACACATTTCTGTTTCTATTTATTTTCTCCACATCTCTAATATTAAGTGTCTTTGAATAAAATCATAATGCAAAAGATCAGTAACTGATCACTTGAAAAAACTCATCATATCCAGTTTCTGAGGCTTAAATTGTGTGTCTGGATGTTGCTTTGAATAGAATAAAATTAATAAAAGCTCATTAAAGATAGCGTTTCAATGCACAGGCATCCAAGTGCAGTTTAATAGTCGATTATTCTTTCTAATCATCATTTTAGCATTAGGTAATTCATCATTCAGCCCTATTCAACATCAGTCAGCGTTTTATTTAGTTATAAACACCATACTAACTGCAGTAATTACAGTCTTATGGGTGACTGCTCATTAACTTTAATAATAGATTCCCAGTATATTCAGGTGTGTCTGCTGAGTCAGTAAAAGGCAAATTATGCTCTTATATGTGTGCTTAATACTGTCTGATGCATGCATCATAGTTACAGTATTGCCTGCTGAAAAGCATTAAAATGCTGAAGAAACTGTTTAATACTGTAAAAAAGACAAATTATGGTCTTAATATGAGTGTTAAATACTGTATTTCAAGAGTAAGAGGCTTGTGAAGTCTCATGCATGCACTATAGTTACAGTATTGCCTACTGAAATCATTATAATGCTATAGAAACCGTTTAATACTGTAAAATAATGTAAATTATGCTCTTATATATATGTTAAATACTGTATTTTAAGAAAAAGAGGCTCATTGAGTCTTATGCATGCACTATAATTACGGTATTACCTCCTGAAAAGCATTATAATGCTGTAGAAACAGTCTAATACTGTAAAAAAAGGCAAATTATGGTCTTAATATGTGTATTAAATATTGTATTTTAAGAGTAAGAGGCTTGTGAAGTGTATTGCATGCTCCATAATTGCAGTATTAGCTATAAAAAGTATTAAAATGCTGTAGAAACAGTTTAATACTGTTAAAAAAGGAAAATTATGCTCTTAATATGTGTTAAATACTGTATTTTAAGAGTAAGAGGCTCATGATGTCGCATGTAATTACAGTATTACCTTCTGAAAAGCATTATAATGCTGTAGAAACAGTTTAATACTGTAAAAAAAGGCAAATTATGGCCTTAATATGTGTGTTAAATACTGTATTTTAAGAATACGAGGCTTATGAAGTCCCATGCATGTACCATAATTACACTATTAGCTGCTAAAAAGTATTATTATGCTGTAGAAACAGTTTAATACTGTAAAATAAGGCAAATTATGGTCTTAATATGTGTGTTAAATACTGTGTTTTAAGAGTAAGAGGCTTGTGAAGTCACATGCATGCTCCATAATTATAGTATTAGCTGCTAAAAAGTATTATTATGCTGTAGAAACAGTTTAATATTGTAAAAAAGGCAAATTATGGTCTTAATATGTGTGTTAAATACTGTATTTTAAGAATAAGAGGCTTGTGGAGTCTTATGCAGCACTATAATAACAATATTACTTTCTGAAAAGCATTATAATGCTGTAGAAACAGTATAATACTGTAAAAAAATAGCAAATTATGCTCTTATATGTGTGTTAAGTATTGTTTTAAGAGTAAGAGGCTTGTGAAGTCTTATGCATGCACTATAATTGCAGTATTAGCTGCTAAAGAGTATTATTATGCTGTAAAAACAGTTTAATACTGTAAAAAAAAGCTATTTATGGTCTTAATATGTGTGTTAAATACTATATTTTAAGAATAAGAGGCTTGTAAAGTCTCATGCATGCACCATAATTGCAGTATTAGCTGCTAAAAAGTTTTATAATGCTGTAGAAACAGTTTAATATTGTAAAAAAGGCAAATTATGGTCTTACTATGTTTGTTAAATACTGTATTTTAAGAGTAAGAGGCTTGTGCATTCTCCATAATTACAGTATTGCCTGGTGAAAAGCATTACAATGCTGTAGGAACACAATTTAGTATACTGTAATCTCCAAATACAGTATCCTACTGTTATATTACTTATATTTACAGTATTAAACTGTGTTTCTACAGCATGATAATGCTATTAATTCTTTGATTATTTACAGTATTGTGGCTGTCAGTATTTTTACTGTAAGTATACAACAAAATATTTTAAAGTGTGTGTTCTGATATTAAATAACATGCATTTATTGTTCAGAATAATGTCTGATTCTCCTATTGGTGATAATAATTGAATGTGGTTTATTGAGGTTAACTAATGGCATCCAATGCTTTCAATTGAGGCTAGGGCTGCAGGATATTGTAAAAATCAGACATTGCCATGTTGTGTTTTTCTGTGATATATATGTATTGCGATATACTTGGACAGAAGTTTTGATCACACTTTATTTTAAGGTTCAATTCTTGCTCTTAGCAAACCATTATGACTTTTGCTTACTAATTGGCTCCTTATGAATAGTTTTTAAGGTAGTTTAGATATTGTAGAGGATTAGAGATTCAGAATATGTGCTTTATAATATCTCAATAACATGCATACTAATAAGCAACTAGTTAATAGTGAGAATTGGTCCCTAAAGTATTACCAAATGTATTGATTTTGATTGATTGGGATGATTCAGTAGTGGAGTGAGTGTATCATGCATAACATGCACTAAACAAACTGCAAGCATAGATAAATGCAACAAAGATAATATTGAAGTAGACAGTGCATGCTTTATGGTTTTGTATGGTTTGCAACGTCAACTCAACACTGCATATCTATGCAATGTGACTATTGCTGATGCACACATTGTGATATCCATGCTGAAACTATATATTGTGCAGCCCTAATTGAGGCTGTTATTATTCTGGCATGATTGGTGTCGTTTTATGTAAGAGCTGTTATTAAATGTGCTATTTGCGTCTGTCAGGAGGATGTTTGTCCTGTTAGATTGTGTCATGTACTGACACTCAGAAAAGGAGGAAATGTGATAAATTCAGGCTATTTCTGCTGATAGGTGTCTCATTGCAGTGAAATGAACAAGCCGTCGTTTGCTGGAGTGTTCAGATGAAGTGCTTATATGGCTTTATTGTTGGTCATTTTTGTGTCAAACACACGTGATTGTGTTGTTCATATGTAGGTTATTGTCGCCCATGAGAGCTTTTGACCTCAGAGAGACGCTTCATCAAGGTCAGAACAGAGAGCTGCTTTAGTTTCTGCACATTATAATCGGATAACAAAAAGCATTTTTTGCTTTAATAATACCTTTTTTTTTGTTTGTGCATATTCATTTAATAATAAAAAAAATAAAAAGAATAATAAAAATAAATAAAAAAATTTAAAGAATGAAAATAAGAATAAAATAGTAATAAATAATAATAATAATAATAGATTTAATTATAAATAAAAAGGAAAAGAATAAAAGCATCATTATTTTATTATTCTTTTCATTTTTTATTTATAATTAAATGATTTGTTATTATTATTTATCACTATTTTTATTATAATTTTAATTATAATAATTATTGATTTAATAATAATAATAATAAATTATAATTATTGATTTAATAATAAATAATAACAAATAAAAAGAATAATAAAATATTAATAATAGTAATAATAAAAATAGTAATGAATAATAATAATTCATTTAATAATAAATAATAAAAATAATAGTAAAAATAATAATCAATTTTTTTATTAATAATAATAATAATAATAATAATAATAATAATAATAATAATAATAATAATGGGCATCACGGTGGCGCAGTGGGTAGCACGATCGCCTCACAGCAAGAAGGTCTCTGGTTCAAGCCTCAGCTGGGTCATTTGCCATTTCTATGTGGAGTTTGCATGTTCTCCCTGTGTTGGCGTGGGTTTCCTCCGAGTGCTTCGGTTTTCCCCACAAGTCCAAACACATTTACTATAGGTAAATTCAGTAAGCTAAATCGGGCGTAGTGTATGTGTGTGAATGCAAGAATGTATGGGTTTGGTTGCAGCTGGAAGGGCATCCGCTGTGTAAAACATATGCTGAATAAGTTGGCGGTTCATTCTGCTGTGGCGACCCCTGATTAATAAAGGGACTAAGCCAAAAAGAAAATGAATGAATGAATAGAATGAATAATAATAATAATAAAAAATAGTAATAATAATAGTAATAATAATTGATTTAATAATGAATAATAAAAAATTAATAATACAATAATAAAAATAATAATAAAATAGTAACAATAACAATAAAATAGTAATAAATAATAGTAAATAATAATAATGATAATAGATTTAATAATAAATAATATATATATATATATATATATATATTTTTTTTTTTTTTTTTTAAATAAAATCCAAATAATAATAGCAATAATAAATAATAATGATAAAAATAAATAATAATAATAAAATAATAATAATAATAATAAACAATGTCCACTAATCTGTTTATTGCAATTTATGGCACAGAAAAAAGGGAATAAATCCAAAACAATTTTACTTTTCATTTCAATTTAACATTTTAATTACAGTTTAGATTGCATTGCTATTTTGGCTGGTTGGTAGTGTCAAAGTAAATAAATAAATAAAAAGTCAAAGAGAAACACTTTTTACATTGAAAACAACTAACATTTTAATTTTAAATCTCTTTAGGGAAGATATTGTAAAGACACATGTCACAATAACCATTATTTAATTTAACATTTATGCTTTGAATAGATAGATGCATCACTTTTTTGGTGAATGGAGTTGCCAAGCTAATAATGTCATAAATTCATATTTTCCATTAAATTATTTAACATTTTTAAACCCTCCTTGAATGTTGAATTGAAAATTGATTTTTCAAAAGTCGATTTTATTCAAAGCATTTTACACGTAAAATAATTAATTAATACATTTAAAAGGTTTTACTTAAAAATGCCTCTTATTTTATTAGTTTTCTGTTTTGAAGGGTGAAATTCCATATAAATAAATAATTCCCTTTAATAATCTATTTGACATTTTAACTTTTAAAATTTCATTGCATTGCCAAATTTTAAAGGAACTTACATGAAAATTCCACATGAAAGTATTTTCCTTTATTTCCTAGTTTTGCTTTTACAGTTTTTGTACTTCTTATTTTTACTCTGCCTATTTTTATGTTCAAAATCCGAATGCATTTGTGTATTTGGGAGCACGAGTCTCTATAATGATTTAAAGTAGCAGCTAAAATTTATGAAGAATCCAAAGGTTAACCTCAGTGTTGTCTTTAAACCCAAAGAAGATTTTCTTTTTCCAATAAATGAAAATTTAAGTTATGTCATCACACTGGATTGAAACTTACTCAAAACTTACAGTATGCACCGTAGGTGTAACAACTTTCTAACATATTTAGGTAATATGTGTATTTATCAGCTTGTTGTATTATTTTTTAATGGCACACTTATCTGTTTTACTCACAAACAGAGGAGCGTAACCCTCAGATCAATGAGTCCAAGAAGTACAAAACCTTTCCTAATTTAAGGAAAACAAGTCAACAGAAAGATTCAGTGCAGTATTTGGTGATAATATAGCACAATTAAGAGATTTATAAGTAATTTGTTTTGATAGTCCTGCTATTTTTCACTGAGAGCAACAAAAATCCTATAGTATTTTCAGCACAGCAATGTCTAAATAACTAAAAAAAAGTGCTTCTGCATTTTTACCTGTTTGTATTTGGGCTCTATTCATGTGTTTACTCACCTGAACAAATAATGAATAATACATTCATCACAGTATTTATTCATCTTTGTTAACATTAATGTAAATAAAGTTGTTGATTGTTCTGGTTAACTCACAGTGCACTCACTAATGTTAACAAGCACAACCCAGGATTTTAATAATGCCTTAGTACATTAGTGGAATAATAAATCCTGTATATGAAATTGTTCATGTTAGTAAATGCATTAACTAACATTAAAATATAGCATTAAACTAGTGGTTGAACTCGGTATTGCAGTCCAAATTCAAAATATTGGAGAGGGTTTTACAGAGTGCCTGAAGATCCAGCCTTACACTGTAAACTGCACAGCTATTGTTTACATTTGTCATATTTATATTAATTGCTAATTAAAAACCACCTCATGTGGATTTTTATACCTCTTAATTTGCATCTCACTTTCTTCAGAGGTCGAATACATTAAGAGCCTTCATAACTAAAATTAAATGCACTGTTTATCCACCAAGGCAACTCGGGAGCCGAAATATAATTGGCTTATAACTGTCAGTGGGCGGAGTTACAGAGATCAAAGCAAAGACAGGCATTCTAAAATGGAACACACATTCTCAAAGCAGAATATCTGACTTCAGCATTGTTTTTCAGATAAACAAGAATGTTCATTTGGCATGATTCTTAAATATCTGCAAGCATATCGTAGTATTTTCAGGCTTTAGTAGAGTCAAACACTTACATACAGCATTTTTAACAACAGTTACTGATAAACCTTTATTCTACCACAACAATAAGCTAGTTATTATACAGTGCTCAGCATAAATGAGTTCACCCCTCACAGATCTCTCTTCTAAATTAAATTAATGTTCTATATGATTACATAATATGTTTGTGCATATACATTAGTTAGCCATTAGATTTGAGCATATGCATTAGATTAGTCAGTACCAAAAACAAGCCTGAAACTAATCTAACAAAAACAACTGAAGATCACAGTCAAAAATACACACAAATGAACATGTTTGGGGGAAACCTTAAATTAAACAAAGAATGTAATCTAAACAAAAATCTAATTTAGTTGAAATTTTGTAGTTAGTATTTTTTGCGATAACTATTGGAATTTAAATGTATTATCTTTCTATTCCTGTTCAGTGACCAAACTCTTATCTTAATGAATATACAGTTCAAACCAGAAGTTTACATACACTAAAAAAAGGAACATAACCATTTTTAAAAAACATGTCTGATGGTAAATCATACTAAACGTTTACTATTTTAGCTCCGTTAGGATTACCTAAATCATTCACATTTGCTAAATGCCAAAATAATGACAATTTTTTAGAGAATTGTTTATTAATTTCTAGACAGTCAAAAGTTTACACACATTTCCTTGGTATTTAGCTTTGCTTTTAAACTGTATAACTTTGGTCAAATGTTTTGGGTCTTCTTCCACAAGCTTCTCACAATAGTTTGCAGGAATTTTGGCCCATTTCTCCTGACAGAATTGCTGTAACTGAGTCAGATTAGTAGGCTGTCTTGCTCCCACAAGCTTTTTCAACTCTGCCCACAAACTTTCTATAGGATTGAGCTCAGGGCTTTGTGATGGCCACTCCAAAACATTCACTCTGTTGTCCTTAAAGCACATTTGAACTAATTTGGCAGTATGCTTAGGGTCATGGTCTGTTTGGAAGACCCATTTGTGGCCAAGTTTTAATTTCCTGGCTGATATCTAGAGATGTTGCTTCAGTAATTCTACATAATGTTCTTTCTTCATGATGCCATCTATGCTGTGAAGTGGACCAGTCCCTCCTGCAGCAAAACAGCCCCACAACATGATGCTGCCGCCCCCATACTTCACAGTTGGGATGGTGTTCCTAGGCTTGTAAGCTTTCCCCTTTGTCCTCCAAATGTAACACTGGTCATTATGGCCAAACAGTTCAATCTTAGTTCCATCAGACCACAGGACATGTCTCCAAACATTAGTCTTTTTCCCAGTGTAATTTAGCAAATTGTAATCTGGCTTTTTTGTTGATTCTGGCTTGTTGATTTTCTCATGTTGTCACACAAGGAAGCAGTGTGTTTGAGGTTTTCCTTAAATACTATTCTACAGTTGTGCCTCCAATTAACTCAAATGTTGTCAATTAGCCAATCAGAAACTTCTAAAACCTTGACACCATCATCTGAGCTTTTTCAGAGGCTTAATAATCTTATTGTATGTAAACTTGACTTTCAAGATATAACAATTTCTCCAAAAATATCTCTCTCATTATTCTGCTATTAAGCAGAACAGAAACACATTTGATAATACTAACTTACCTAAAGAGAAACAGTTTAGTCACATTAACATCTGACTTTTATTAAATGGTGATATGCCTTTTTATACAGTGTATGGAAACTTCTGTTTTCAACTGTAACTGTTTAATAAAACATATTTGTTTAATGCACCAAAATATATAGTCTATATCAGGGGTGCCCAAACTCGGTCCTGGAGGGCCGATGTCCTGCAAAGTTTAGTTCCAACCCTAATCAGACACACCTGGGCTAGCTAATTAAGCTCTTACTAGGCTTTCTAGAAACATCCTTGCAGGTGTGTTAGGGCAAGTTGGAGCTAAAATCTGCAGGACACCAGCCCTCCAGGACCGAGTTTGGACACCCCTGGTCTATATTCACTGAGCAATTAATAAAAGTATGCATTTTTAAAAGTGGGTGTACTTATTTATGCTGAGCACTGTACAATATCCATTGTAATACTACTGGACCATTATTGTAATGTGTGACCGAATTTTGACCGGAGTTTCACTCTTCAGGAACAGAGAGATCACAGTCTCCAGCCTGTGAAAGCAAAAGCTCATTTTGTCATTGTATTGTTCTGTTTCCTTTTCCTTCCTGACTGAAAGCATTTGAGTCTTTCTAGAGGACATTAAAGCGACAGTTCACCCAAAAATGAAGATTATTTTACTCACACTCGAGCGGTTGTAAACTTTTACGAGTTTCTTTCTTCTGTTGAACACAAAACAAGTTAATCTGAAGAAAAGGCAGCCCTTGTAGAAACAGAAAACACTATTGAAGTCAATGGCTGTTTTAATTCCAGCATTCTTCAGTATATCTTCCTTCGAATTCAACAGAAGGAAGGTTGGAGGAGTACAGGATGGCAGAATGTTGATTTATGGGTGAACTGTCCCTTAAATTCTTGCACAATGTCTTATGGAAGCGCCTGAAGGGAGTGTTTCTGCTTTATCTGATGCTGGTTTGACATGCAGCTGTATATGAATGGCATTTGTTGTGTAGATGTGATCAATTTCAGACACTTCATTGAGGATGACGCCTGAGCTTTTCTTCTTGTCCACATTTGCATACACGGGCTGGGAATGTCAGGAATGTGCCCAGCCTTACGCAAGGAAAAGCACAGCTCTAATTTAGCTGTGAAACATGCTGGGTTGCACACAATTCCTTCATGATGTCCCGACACAAATCTATTGATTTAACTTAATAATTTTTATAAACATAAAACAATCAAGTTGTCCCCAAAAAAACCTTAAGAATTGTGTTGTTTCAACTCATTTTAAGTAAGTAGTTAAAAAAAGTAAAATTTTTTTTTGAGTGTTGGCTGTTTCTCCTTAAGACCTGTCGCAATAAAATCAATACAGCAGCCTATTCTGCAATACAAAGACATGAGCTCAATCAATTTTCCTGATGCTAAAGTTGATTAAATTATTTGTCCTCATGTCAAATTTTAATTTGTATAGTTCTCCCAAAATGATGTTTAATGAAGTGAAGATTTTAAAGATAACAGTTTTAATAACTAAACTCCTTTGTCTTTGCCATGATGACAGTAGGCATGGGACGATTACCGTTTTCAAGGTATACCGTGGTTTGGAAAAGTCAAGGTTTTAAAACTACCAAAATTTTCTGTAATATCGTTCCTAAGGCTTCTGTAATATTTTTTATTTAGCTTTTTTGTTTGTTTTTTAATTAATAATAATTAATAATAATAACAATTCCTTACATTTATATAGCGCTTTTCTGGGCACTCAAAGCGCTTTACACATTGGGGGAATCTCCTCATCCACCACCAACCACAACCGTATCTCCAGTAGAAAAAAATATCCAAAGATGCTGTTTTAAAATTGTAAAGAAATCGGTGTTTCTGAAACAAATGAAGACAGCACACTCTCAGAAATAAAGGTACGCAAGCTGTCACTGGGGTGGTACCTTTTCAAAAGGAACAAATTTATACCTACAAGGTCCATATTAATACCTCAAGGGTACATATTAGTACCTAAAAAGTATAAAAATGTTCCCCTTAAAATTTTTAGGTACTAATATATACTTTTGAGGTACCAATATGGACCCTTCAAGTACAAATGTGTACCTTTTGAAAAGGTAACACCCCAGTGACAGCTCGCGTACCTTTATTTCTGAGAGTGCAGAAGTCAATGATTCATTTGAATTATTGAGCCTGACGTGTTTACTGTAGCAAAATATTTTAAATGTTTCAAAAAATAAAATATATTCTGTTTAAAAAGGGAAAAAAGTTTTAGTTTTTTCACCCAGATATTTAAAAAGAATATATTTTAGAGCAGTAATCACAATACTGTGATACCATGAAACCATGATGTTTTTATCCAAGGTTATCATACCGTCAGAATCTTACACCGGCCCATGCCTAGTGCAGACGTTACAGTAGGCTATTTCACATTATCATTGATCTGCAGTTGTAATCAAATCATGTTTATTGTAAGGTTAGTCATAAACATTTAAACACAAGTATTTGTGTATAAAGCATCTGTTTTGTGAGAATAGCTTCTCATATGATATGTGAACGCCCCGTATAGCTTTACTTAGAGCTAGATTTCCTCAAGTGAGAATGACCCTTGGTACCCTTTAGGCAGTGGAAACGCAAGCCTGATAAAGGTGACCCGTGCTGACCCGTACCATACCGTACTGTACCAGTCTGTGGAAACAGGCCACTAATGACATTAATTGTGAAAGACACAAAACTGTATTTAGATGTCCCTATGTTTAAAAAACATGGGACGATATGGCAAAAATTTATATCATGATTTATACCAAAAATGTTTTTATTCCAGCCAAATTTAAAGAAATAAGGCTTTCTTCAGAATATATATATATTGCAGCTGTTGGACAACATAATGTACTATTAAGGCTTTTTTTTAGTCGAGAATGTAGTTTAGATTGCAGCTATGCAGTTTATTTATAAGGATAGTGCCTATTTTAAAATACTTATAATTTTTGAGAGAAAATAGCCTGCCATACTGAGTAGACCAAAGACGGTTGACGTTTTCTATCCACAAGATGGTGACAGGACCGCATGATAAGCTCTTAGACGATTAAAACAGTGTAACTACAGCTGATCAAATCATTATTAAGCTGGTAAATGACATTCCAAGTCGATCTCTCTCTTTTGTATGTTGTAGTGCTGTATTTATACAGTTGCCATAAGTAATTGTAGTGTATTGAGTGTGAGATATGGGACTCGCACACCAGGAATGTGTGTTGTGTTGGCAGAAAGAAAGCAGAAATGCCCGCATCGGTTTAGCGTTTTTCCTTCTCGCGAACACAACAGCAGTCTGGTAGTTATTGCGCTGCTTTTTTCGGGGTTAGTTATTGTGATATTGTAACGGTCGCTTAATGTTTGATATGCATTGCATATAAATGTCATGTCCCCTTTAAGAGGATGTCATCTGTGGTTGTTTCACCTTTGAGATGTAAGCACGCATGCATGGGAGCTCAGTTCAGTTCTGGCGAGCTCTGAGGAGAAGTGTGTGATGGTCGCTCTATTGCTGTATCATTCTCGGTCATTTTGACGTTTTGCACCACGCTGTTTAAATAGCAAATGCATTTGTGCTTATATGTGCGCCCAGAGGCGTTCTGGTCTAAAAAAGGCACGTGGAAACGGTGGGCATGAAGGACTAGCCTTAAAGGCCCAGTACACAAAAACTGCCACCTGATGGTCAGAGCTATAAAATAGAAACTTCTAAAACATCTGATGGGTGTTTTGAGCTGAAACTTTACAGACACATTCTAGAGACACAAAAGATTTATATTAAATCTGGAAAAAGGGGTAACCTAGGTGCCCTTTAATGCTTTTGGGCTTTGCACTTTGCACCCAGATCGTTAAAATAGAGCCTTTAGTGTTTAAAAGTCTAAATGTTTGCACCTTGACACAGTTTTTTAGTCTGAATTAGAATTAATTAGATCTGAAACATATCTTTGACCTGTTTATATTAATATCATTAAATAAATGAATGATATTAAAAATAGCTAGGAAACTTTTTTCTAGGGAAATGTTATACTCAACAACAGTATGGCATATTTTTCCAGTATCGTGCAGCCCTGATTTACAAGAAATGGCACGTATAAAAAAACATGCCCCAGTAACATCTTTGAGATTGTCAAAAGTGTACACGGCCCCCTCTAGTGGATTTGTGAAAGCAAAAACACAAGCACGTGTAAATCCAGGGTACATATTTCTCAGTTCTCAAAAATGTAGCCCTGGGCACATATCTCCAATGAGCCTTGGTTGCAGAAATCAGTCTGTCTCTCAGTCACAACAAACTGAGCTGAAGAGAACATTGAATCCCGTCCCAGAGAGTTTTGTTTGTCTTGACTGTGGTATAAACACTCTTTTGTCCGCATTCAATCCCCGATGTGCTGATGGCACAGATTCCAGCAGATCGTGTTAAATCAGCAGATCAGATACAGCAGCTGTTTGATAGGAAAGATTCTGCTCACTAAAGTAGAAGATTTTGAAAAAGTATTAGTATATATAATGACTATTTTCTGAACATAATGTAAATTGTGATTTATATTTACCATGTAATGATTTTATGATTTTATTTAAATGATGATTCATACAAGCATATACAACTATAGACCATTTTGAAGGATGTAAACAAAAACAATGGTCCCAACTTATTTCCTGTTTTACATTTTTAATTTCTATAGCTTCCGAGAATCGAAAAAGAGCCACATATTGATAAGTTATGTTTTGATAGCTGTTTAAACATTAAGTTATGATTGAACTGTCTCTTGTTAGAGTTTAATAATAGTTTGATAACAAGCAGGAAATGTTCATGGGCCAATGACACAGCCACATTGAAATGGTCTATATACAAGCAGATTATTTTTGTCATGTAATGTTGAATTTTCAGCATCATTACTGCAGTCTTGAGTGTCACATGATCCTTCAGAAATCAATATTATATGATGATTTGATGATTAAGAAAAATGATGATTATTATCAGTGTTGAAAACAATTGTGCAGATGCGTTTTATTTCTTAGGATTTACAGAATAGTCAAAAGGACAGTCTTTATTTTGAATAGAATCTTTAAATTAATTTATTATTCAAATTGTATTCTTAAATTGTATTAAATTGTAGACCTGCTTTTGAATGAGTCAGTGCATCTTCGCTGAATAAAAGTATTCTACTGTAATAAAAGTGTTCTACTGACACCAACTTTTTGAATGTCAGTGTACAAATAATTTGACAATAAAACTGTACAGATATATATATATATATATATATACTTTCTTATAATGTACTTTAAAATGGTGGTTTCAAATGTGTACAGCTGCTGAAAAACAATTAATCACTCCTGATTAGTGAAATGATTAGTCCAGTCAGAAATTGTTACAAAATTTCACAAACAATTAATAAACAAGTAATTTTGAAATAATTTTATCAGTGTTGAAATCAGTTCTGCTTTATATTTTTATGACAATAGTCATATATTTTATTTTTTAAGATTCAGAAGATTCACAAGAAAATGTGTATTGTAAATATAACTGTAAAATGTAGTAAAAAATGAAAAAAAAATTGTTTTAATTATATATATATATATATATATATATATATGTATATGTATATATATATGTAACCCCGCCGGTCCTACGCCACCCAACCCGCTCCGAGCTGGAACCGGCGACCTTCCGCATGGGAGTCGGTTGCTCTACCAAGGAGGCTAAAGACCATGGCCTCTAGCGTCTGTCGCTAGAGCACCTTTAGAGGTCAGAGGAGTGAGGTTTACCTGCACAGCACTTACTAGCTGGCCTCCGTTACATATATATATATATATATATATATATATATATATATATATATATATATATATATATATATATATATATATATATATATATATATATATTAGGGATGCAACAATACAGTTAGCCTATGGTTCAATACATACCTCCGTTTTTTAACATGGTTTTCGGTTCGGTTCGGTTCTGATGGCTTGACACATGTGTTTTTTGTTATTTTATGCTTAATGCAATAGGCAATAGGAGAAAAACCTAAAAACGATTTATTGCAATACTCCTTTATTTTACCTAAAAGCCAAGAAACGTACACTAGTTCCTGGTGTATTGTATAATAAAAAAATGAACACTGAAATCTCACAGCTGCTGGTAGCCCATGTACAAACTGGGGAACACATAAACTCTTGCATTTTGAAAATAAACATGCATGTGAAGTTAAACATAAATTGACCGTTTCAAATAAACCTTTGTATGTGTCTCTCGGAAACAGTTGGGTATGTTTGCTGGGAAGATTCAGCGAGGGATTGAAGAGCTTTATTACCTTCTCTGCTATCCTGCCTTCAGAGAGTGATATTGCTGGGTGATGTGCAGTCATGTTGGAAGTGTTTCCGTTTGAGTAGGCTATACGCAGTGCTTTATTTGTGAAAGGTCCCAGAACAGATCTGGCATGTTACTCGCGGATGGAGAGGTGTTGCGTACGAAAGTGGAGAGTGGGAGAGGGCGTTGGATGGCGGAGGGGTGTCGCGGACTACGGACAAAAGTGAAGAGCGTGGGGGTGTTGCGGACGAACGTGAAGAGGGTTGGGGAATCGCGGAAGAAAATGAAAGTGAACAGCGGACGGGGAGGACGGCGGTTGAGGAGGGGGATCGGTAAAATGAGGCGTGTTCATGCACAAATTAAGCCCTGGCTATACGTGTAAAACAATGCTTGCAGTGCACACAGTCATTTTTTAGCTTACTGTTTTTTCTTCCTCTGCTTTTCACTCATCATAGCACACGTGCTGCTGATGATGTGACAATAAAAAAAAGTGATTTGATTATATTCAACGACAAAACCAAAATGTCCCCACACCGGAGATTTGAAAGACACCGGTGCTTTCTTCCTCGTAGTGTCTCCTCTTCACCTCCACTCACCATGGCCGTGGAATGATGGTTAAGCACCCCCTAACTTTAGAGCATAGTTATTGAATATATACTCGCGGGGAGGAGTTTCCTCAACTCAGCTCGTGGACTTACAGGCACACGAAGTCAATTCGGCGAAATAAAACGCACATAAATTATTTAAACGTAAAACCAAGAAAACTGCAATTCACAAGCGCGTATTGAACCGTGGATGTCGTACCGAACGATTCAATATTATATTGAGAATTGTGGCATCACTAATATATATATATATATATATATATATATATATATATATATATATATATATATATATATATATATATATATATATATATATATATATATATATATATATATATATATATATATATAGTTGAAGTCAGAATTATTAGCCCCCCTGTTTATTTTTTTTCCCAATTTTTGTTTAACAGAGAGATTTTCTCAACACATTTCTAATCATAATAGTTTTAATAACTCATTCTAATAACTGATTTATTTTATCTTTGTCATGATGACAGTAAATAACATTTGACTAGATATTTATAAAGACACTTAAAGTGACATTTAAAGGCTTAACTAGGTTAATTAGGGTAACTAGGCAGGTTAGGGTAATTAGGCAAGTTATTGTATAATGATGGTTTGTTCTGTAGACTATCGAAAAAAATATAGCTTAAAGGGGCTAATAATATTGCCCTTAAAATGGTTTTAAAAAAATTAAATCTGCTTTTATTCTAGATGAAATAAAACAAATAAGACTTTCCCCAGAAGAAAAAATATTATCAGACATACTGTGAAAATTTCCTTGCTCTGTTAAACATCATATGGGAAATATTTAAAAAAGAAAAAAATTCAAAGGGGGCGAATAATTCTGACTTCAACTGTATATATATATATATATATATATATATATATATATATATATATATATATATATATATATATATATATATATATATATATATATATATATATATATATATATATATATATATATATATATTAGGGGTGTAATGATTGTACGGATCACAACCCACGGTTTGGAACACATGTGACCCGCAGATTGATCAATATTTTTTACTGGTAGATTAATCCTAAATTTCTAACAAGCTCTGCCTCTCTCGTCATTCATATCACATGTATGAAAGCATTTAGGCTTTCCTGTAAAATATGATGATGACGGAAGAAGTTGTGGTAGGTTTTTCAAGTATGTGGTGGGTTTCTTAGGTTATTAAATATGTTTTCTGTCACTGTTTGTTTAGCCTGCATTAATGCATTCAGTCTAAGCTGCACGATAAAAATCATTAAAAGTTCAGGATCTCAACACCCACACAACATCGATTATAAATGATAGGGATTTCCAAATGTTTATTAATCCTTCCAATCGCTGCATTCAAATCTGTGTTTGAAAATGCCGAAATCAAGAAAGAGATTCAGCCTTTAGTCTATTAAGTTACTTAGGAAGTTACAAACAGTCAAATAACACAGAAGTACCGGGAGAACAGTTTAGTTTAGATATAACCACTGATGTTTATGGGAAAGATTAAACACTCTGTCATATGCAGGCACGTGCACAGATAGGGCTTAACCTGTGCCCTTTTTTTCTCTTGGATAAAAAGTGCCCTTCAAAAATGAACTAAAGTGCCCCCTGGTCTCCCCCCTTCCGTTCGCGATCGCCACCTCTACCCATTCCCTCTTCATTTGCATTTCACGACGCTCAAAAATAACAGTTGTAGGCAGCAATTGCATTATTTAACCAATAGGTGGCGACAACTAGCCATGAGAAATATGCCACTGAATAATTCTTCAGAAATGATCATCTAGCAATGAAACATGTTTTATGAGTGAATAACTGAATCATTTAATGAAGATGAGACTAAAAATAAATATGCGCTGTACAAATGATAATGCTAGAGTTCTGCATTAAGCTTTATCAGCAACTGTAGGAGTAACAGTGAATTTTTTACAGTACTGAATATTTTACACTTTATTTTTATTCAGCTGATTATTTCTGCATTTTATTTGTAATAATATTACAGCTTCTAAGTTCTGTTTGGTAAAACTAAAAGTTTCTTGCAGTGCTGTTTTTGTAATGAATGGAAAGCAAATTACGTTTGTCTTACATTTGTCAAATGATATATATAATTTTTAAATTTTTTTTATTTTTGTACATTCTGCATTTTGTAATAAATGTCTTCAGCTCCAAAAAATAAACCCAAAAAGACTTACAGTATATTTGGATGTAATATAAAAATGAACCTCATACACATTTTTCACTCAGAAATCACCAGTAAAACACACTGAATTAAACGTGTACTGTTGTAATATTTGCTTGTAAAACATTTCTATTAGTAGTAGTTATTTAAATTTGTAAAGTGCTGCAAAATGTGTTTATATCTCAGTCTATATTTCTGTCTGTGTGCTGGAGACTCTTGTGTGTGTGCTTTATGGGTGTGTTAATGCTTTTAGCTCATATTATTCACTTTAGTGATGATTAAAGCCTCTTTATAGGATGTGAAATTATAGCCGGATTTGTTCCATGAAAACTCCTGCTGAGGAAACAGTGAATCACTCAGCTAAAAAAAATCCGCATCTCATGCCAAAACCTGCACAGAAATCATCTTACGGTAAAAAAACCCATCTCAGATTGTCAGACGTTCCAGGAAATGTTAAACCTGCATGAAGAGAGGAGAGAAATGATCAGTTGAGACCTGCAGGAGTCAAAATCTGGACTAAAGAATGTCTTTTACTCTCCTTTTTTCCTTTTAAATGAGGGAGACTCTGACCTTCCTGCATTTCTTTAATGTGTTGCTCAATGTGAGTGTGTGTATAGTGGGAAATTACTCGCTCCACCCAAACCAGATGTGACTCAGTTCTCCAAAAGCAGGGCTGAGCTGCACAGCTACAGATATCATTTCTGTATATTTTAGTAATTATATTCAAGATTAGGCCTGCACAATATATGGTTTAGGCGGCACGGTGGCTCAGTGGTTAGCACTGTGGCCTCACAGCAAGAAAATTGCTGGTTCGAGTCCCGAATGGGTCAGTTGGCGTTTCTGTGTGGAGTTTGCATGTTTTCCCCGTGTTGGTGTGGGTTTCCTCTGGGTGCTCCGGTTTCCCCCACAAGTCCAAACATATGCGCTGTAGGGGAATTGATTAACTAAATTGGCCGTAGTGTATGAGTGTGTGTGTGTGTGTGTGAATGAGTGTGTATGGGTGTTTCCCAGTACTGGGTTGCGGTTATAAGGGCATCCACTACGTATGCTTGAGTAGTTGGCGGTTCATTCCGCTGTGTCAACCTCTGAAATAGAGAAATAAAGAAAATTAATGAATGAATATATGGTTTCAGCATCTAAATTGTAATTCACTTGTCTGCTGTAGTCACATCACAAGACATGCAATGTTGAGTCTGAATTAAAATTGACCGGGAGCTTCAGAATTGTATTTAATTACTGTATTTATTAGGGCTGTGTATTGGCAAGGGCCTCACGATATAATACATATCACGATACATGGGTCACGATACAATATGTCACGATATATTGCGATACAATAAATATTGTGATATATTGCAATAGTTTGTATTAGTATGTGTGTCAGATTATATTGACAACTTGATAAAGTCGGCAGACAAATTAAAATTCCAGATTTATTTTCCATCCATTCCAATTCATTAGAACTGCACAGTGTGATTGAACAGAGAACTATATATATTGCAAAGCTTACAAATGGCATTTATTTTTTGTCTAATTCAGTACTCCCTGGTATAGCGTTAGCGTTAAAACCAAAGTGCAGCCACACGTCAGCTCTAAAAGCTGGAGGCACCTTTATATTTTATGCCATGATCACTCTTGCTTACCACTTGGCGTTTTGTTGATTGCGAGTTAGCGACACCTACAGGAGCGGAGGAGGAGGTCGTTTGGCACAACTTGAATCGATACACTATCGTAAAAGAAATTATCGTGATAGTTAGATGTATTGATGTTTTTGCACAGCCCTAGTATTTATATGGAATTTATGGATTTAGGTCTAATCTAACTTGAATTTTTGTCTTGTTTCTAGTCCAAATATCTACAGTGGAATGAAAAGTTGAAAACAAAACAATATTTTTTCTTGATCCAAGAATCATTTAGATATTTGGATTAGAAACCAGACAAAGCAAACTAAGAAAATCATTTTTTGCATTGTGATTATTCAATATCTGTACCTGAAAATTGTTATGCTGCATTCACACCAGACGCGGAAGAAGCGTCAAGCGCGAGTGATTTACATGTTAAGTCAATGCAAACGCGCGAATGGACATCCTGCGACACGAATGACACGAATTGCGCGTTTGACGATCTTAACGCGCAAATCGCTCGAGTTAAAAAATCTGAACTTCTGCAAACATTCACGCTACGTTAACCAATCAGGAGCTTGCTCTTGTGGGGGCATGATTGCAACGTAGCACCTGTTGCTGGCTGGGCTCAGTCAGAAGCACCGCTGAAAGGCTCCGTCATCCAGGTTAAGTTTCTGGAGGAGTTTATGAGCTCACAGAGCTGGGTGCACCTCTGAAAGTGTCTAGTGGACTCAGACACTGCTCCAAACGTATCGACGCTGTTTTTCAGCCTTCATAAAGCACATAAACACAGTTATTTTATCAATAAAATCCATGTTAGACATTTAGCAACGAAGCTACAGTCACCGGGCAGACAGAAGCCCTGCCCATCACGCGAATCCACGTCTGTTCTGAAGTGAATTTGACCCGTGAATGAAGCGGATTTGACGTGCGAATGAAGCGAGTAAACTCAAATGTTCACGCGTCTATTTACTCACGAATAGCGCAATTTATCCGTGTGTTCCACGTCTGGTGTGAACACAGCATTATGCTGCATTATGCTGCGTTCACGGCAGATGCGGAAGAAGCGTCAAGCGCGAGTGATTTACATGTTAAGTCAATGCAAACGCGCGAATAGACATCCTGCGGCGCGATATGCGCAAATGGCGCAGCGCGAATGACACGAATGGCACAATACACGAATGGTGTGGCGTGAATTGAGCGTTTTGCGTGCTTGACGCGCTTGACGTGCGAATCGCTCAAGTTCAAAAATCTGAACTTCTGCGGACATTCGCGCCGCGTTAACCAATCAGGAGCTTGCTCTTGTGGGGGCATGATTGTGACGTAGCACCTGTTGTTGGTGTCCCGGGCGAAATCCTCCAGCCGACACCGACAACAGAACATCAAACTGGGCTTGACTCAGTCAGAAGCACCGCTGAAAGGCTCCGTCATCCAGGTTAAGTTTCTGGAGGAGTTTATGAGCTCACAGAGCTGGGTGCACCTCTGAAAGTGTCTAGTGGACTCAGACACTGCTCTAAACGTATCGACGCTGTTTTTCAGCCTTCATAAAGCACATAAACACAGTTATTTTCTCAATAAAATCCATGTTAGCCATTTAGCAACGAAGCTACAGTCACCGGGCAGACAGAAGCCCTGGCCATGACGCGAATCCGCATCTGTTCTGAAGTGAATTTGACGCGTGAATGAAGCGAGTAAACTCAAATGTTCACGCGTCTATATATCCGCGGGTTCTGCGTCTGGTGTGAACACAGCATTAGACTTCATAGAATAACATCAAACCTAATCAAATTTTTTTGTGAAACTGTATTCATACAGTATATAGGCCTGCCATGGTAAGTCATTTTTGTTGTGCGATATATTGTCAAAGAAATAATTACGAAATGTTATAATATTGCCATTTTAATACTAAATTATGCCTATGATTCTACCACAGCATTTATATTGGCATAAATGCATACAGGCCACAAAAATGACATGGAAATGTCCTTGTAAAATGGATTTAATTTCATTTTAAAAAGTTCCCTGAACTCGCTGACACCTCCAAAGGAGATTAGATTAGATGACAGAAGATGCGTAATCTGCTCAAATCTTTTAGAAATGTAAACATTCATTTTTCTTCGGCTTAGTCCCTTTATTCATCAGGTGTCACCACAGCAGAATGAACCGCCAACTACTCTGGCATATGCTTTACGCAGCGGATGCCCTTCCAGCCACAACCCAACACTGTGAAACACCCATACACTCTCACATTCACACACACTCTCATACACTACGTAGACAATTTCCAAAGAGGTATGCAGAGGTGGGGTTAGATCTTCTTGCAAGATAGGATAGACACAAGAGGCGTGGGCCAGACAGCCAGCAGGCTATTCAGAGCTAACCTCAGACCTGTAACAATGATCCACAAACTAAAAGAACAGGCACACACCAAGTACAATCTGTTTCATACTCAACGCTGTTTCTTCTACTCTCATTCGTCTTACCAAAACTGGTACAATCTATGTCCAAACGGGCAGCTTGCTAATACACAGAAAGTCTATCTTGCATACAAAGGAATTCATTTAAAAAGAGTGAAGGCATAAAATGGCAAATAACTCAGGTTGTTTTCAATCCATCAATGGCCCGTTTCCACTGAGAGGTACAGTACGGTACGGTACGGGTCACCTTTATCAGGCTTGCGTTTCCACTGCTAAAAGGGTACCTATGGTACTCTTTTGGTGGGCGTGGTGTACGACAGAAAGTTTCAGACGACGTAATTTTTGCTCAGGGATATGTCTACAGTAAATCTGTACGGGTCGCTCTCATATCATATGAGAAGCACTTCTCACAAAACAGTGCGAAATAGCCTACTGTAACGTCTGCAGTTATATAAAATAAATAAATAAATACAACATATATGAACACATACAGACCCTTACAGTCTCCGATATGTTACCAATTACAGATAAACTACACACAACAGACATTTAGTCCTTATTTGGCTTCAAAAACAACATGCAATATAGCCCACAGTCAGTGCAAACCTCTCATCTGTGTCTTTAATCTTCAGCAGCACATGTAACCTCTGTTAGAGAGTAATTCCATCCTTCCCAGTTCATAACAGTCCAGAAGGTGATGATAATAGTTAAACATGGCAGTTTGTTCATGTTTTAAGTTGCTGAAAGAATCATTTGCTCCTTCATTTTTTCGGGCTTCTCCTTTGTTTTTTTGCACATCACTCTCGCGTTTGTCCGTTTCTGACAGGATCGGATGTCAGAAGCACTTCAATAATCATGTGCACATTATTATCATCAGCTCAAGAAGTTTGTTATTGCAAATACAGTATAGACGCGCGGCGAGCGCACGTGACAAAGTGAAACCGCTCACGCTTTAGACAGCCTTGTAAAAAACTACGAAGCACAACCCTACTGAAAAAAACAGCTTAAACCAGCCTAGGCTGGTTGGCTGGTTTTAGCTGGTCAACCAGGCTGGTTTTAGAGGGGTTTTGGCCACTTCCAGGCTGGTTTCCAGCTTAGTCTTAGCTGGTCAAGCTGGTTTTAGCTGGTCATCTCCCAGCCTGACCAGCTAAGACCAGGCTGGAAATGGCTGGAAACCAGCCTGGAAGTGGCCAAAACCCCTCTAAAACCAGCCTGGTTGACCAGCTAAAACCAGCCAACCAGCCTAGGCTGGTTTAAGCTGTTTTTTTCAGTAGGGAGGGTAGATTCTGCTCTTCTGTTCGGCTTTGTGGCTGTTCATCAGTGGCTCTTTTATGTTTATGTCATTATGCCATTAATGTTACGAACTCCAATTTTTTAAGGCTCGGCTAGGGAGGGGTTAGCAACATAAAAGGACACGCAACTCAGAAAAGTACAATTCTCTATTTGTTTAGAGACCAAAAAATAATTGTCCTTATGAAAATAAAGTGGCAACAAAGATAGATAATTAAACAATAATACTCAATCAAAATAACTACTTCAACAAACATACAAAGAACATAGATAAAACATAGATAAAAGAACATAGATTAACAAAGAATGAAATAAACAGCAACAACACCCGCATGGCTCCTAAGCAGCGGCTGCACAAGACGCGCACAGAATTCTCAGACCTTCATCAGGACAAAATACGTAGAGATTCTCAACAAGTACTGGTCATACTCTCAATTGAGCAAAGATCGGGAGGATCAGTCAGACGCGCTGGAAAAGAAAGAGCCACCCACACGCACACTCAGCTTCCGCTTATAAAGCCGACAATCCTGATTAGCGGCAGGTGCAAGGCGGAGTTATCCTCAAAGAAAAATCAATTAATATCAAAATGTGATCTCGATGACAAGATTTGCTTGAGCTCAGGTCGTCCATGGCTCATTATTATATGTATATATTATTACGGTGTAATGTCTCGGCTGTGTTTTTTTAAAATAGCGCTTTCTTTGTGTTCATTCTCCTGCTTCCCTGCTGAAAAAAACAGCTTAAACCAGCCTAAGCTGGTTGGCTGGTTTTAGCTGGTTGACCAGCCTGGTTTTAGAGGGGTTTTGGCCACTTCCAGGCTGGTTTCCAGTCATTTCCAGCCTGGTCAGGCTGGAAAATGACCAGCTAAAACCAGCTTGACCAGCCTGGTTTAAGCTGGACATAGCTGGTTTTGGCTGGGCTCCCAGCCTGGCTAGGCTGGTCAAGCTGGTTTTAGCTGGTCATCTCCCAGCCTGACCAGCTAAGACCAGGCTGGAAATGGCTGGGAACCAGCCTGGAAGTAGCCAAAAGCCCTCTAAAACCAGGCTGGTCGACCAGCTAAAACCAGCCAACCAGCCTAGGCTGGTTTAAGCTGTTTTTTTCAGTAGGGTTCTGCGAGGGACGTATCTCTGTAAACCAATGACGTTCAGCTGCACGTCTAGCTCTGCCTTTTGGTTTCCTTTTGTTGTGCTAGGTACCTTTTGGGGAACCGAACCGTACCGTACCACTCAGTGGAAATGGGCTACAAGAGTCCAGTTCCACATGAAAGATCTTTTGAATAGGTTTCAAGATCCTGAGGAAACGAATGATTTGGCATACAGAAAAAACAGTGGCTGTTTCTCAGTATGCAATCTTGCGTCCTCGTGTTCTCGTGTAATGTCATCATCAACCGCCAAAGTTTAGTTCCAAAACTCAAGACCACAAGAGCAGAGGACTTGGGAGATTCCCGGATGTGTTCTTAGTTTCGAGGTTGCACTGATGCAGACAAAATTTATCTCATTGTCAAGTCATTGCGGCTAAATAAAGGAGGTGGAAAGCGCAGCATTCCATACCTGTTTATTGTTAAAGTTCAGAGATATAACTTAATTATCTCAGGAGTTTCCCTAAATGGTGATAAAAACATTCATATAAAAGTCTTAATCAAGGCATAAACACATTAAGGGTGTTTATTTGCACAAATTCTTATTAAAATCCGTTTTATTTGTATTGTGCAACATATATTTGTAAGGTTTTGTGCATATATATTGAAAAGGGGGAAACAATAAATGGTTGTATGAATGCTGTAATGTTGAAATAATTTCCTGTAATAAATGTGTGAAGGTGGAGGATTGCAGCATCTCATTTCTCACAGGACGCGTTCAAGTGTTCAAGAAGTCTGTTTTCTGCGTTCTTGGAATTAAGAAACAATGGCACACATGTCATCCCTGTTTAACTCTGAAAAGTGATCATATAATCTACAGTAGGCCAGGGGTCACCAACCCTGTTCCTGAAAAGCTACCTTCCTGCAGAGTTCAGCTCCAACCCAGATCAAACACACCTGAATCGATTAATGAGGCCTAGCAGCAGCACTTGATAATTACAGACAGGTGTGTTTGGGCAGGGTTGCTAATGAAATATGCAGAAAGGTTGCTCTCCAGAAACAGGGTTGGTGACCCCTGACTAAAGTTCACCTTAAGCATTTGACTTTATTAATAATCATAAAATCATAAAAAAAAATTATATGTGTTACTCCATCCTGGAGCGGACATCCATCAAAAAAATCCAATCTACAGTATCAATCTAAATATCGCAATGTCAGATTTTTTCAATATTGTGCAGCCCTACAATAAAGTCATCATTGTGTGTTTTTCTCTCCTCCTCAGGCTGTTTCCATCATGATGTCGGTGAAGGCAGAGGGAGCCCAGCAGAAATGGGCCGCAGTGAGGGGTCGTCTGGGCTCGTCTCAGGACTCAGACGGCCCTCAGGAGGCCAATCTGGAGAATGCAGACGCTGAGCTGTGCATACGCCTGCTGCAGGTATCATGCTTCTCTATTAATCCAGCTCAGTCTGGAGCTTTTCAATACCAGACTTTATTACATAACAATAAAACAGGCCTTCCAAACCATCTGAAGTCTTTCCAATCTGCACAGTCTTTATAGATGTCTTTTCACATCTCGTTCAAGTTTAGCTTAGGATAACGTATCCCTTTACTGAGAGGTCCAGTTCACTCTTCATGCATGTATGAGTGTTAGGGATGGGTATCGTTAAGGTTTTAACGATATTACTACTTTTATCGATAGCACTTATCGGTTCATTACTTTAACGGTTCTCTTATCACTACTTTTTGTAGTTTTTAATTCAAAAACAAAATGAGCAGAATTAGCAACACTTTATTTTATTAGTACATTTTTTAATGTAAAATAAACAAACCAATAATTGTAAAACAAATAAATCATTTTTTCCTGTAAAAGAATGTACAATGGTTTGAAGGAAAATGGCTCAGTTTTTAACCATTCTTCTGGAGAAATATCAGGTAACACTTTATTTTGATGGTTCATTGGAGTATTAGTAGACTCTCTGCTTAATATCTGTTGATATGCTCCTTCAACAGACATTTAACTGACTATTAGAAACTTAGCAAGTACATGTAACTTACACTAACCCCAACCCCAACCCCAACAGTCTACTTATAATCTAATGAGAATTAGATGGCATGTAGATGCAATGTAACTTAAATTCAACAAACGGACCATCAAAATAAAGTGTGACCAAATATCAACCTGTTTGACTTTTCTGGCAGAAGTCGGGATCTTTATTGTGCTCCCTGCTGTTGAAAATACCCTCTTTGAGTTGCAAAATGCAGTTAAATGAGATAATATTTATGATTTTTCATTAACGCGTTCACATAAATGAGTTAACAGTGTTTTGGGAGTAAACTGTGTTTTTAATACAGTTTTGGAGCATCTTGAAATGTAAAAATAAGCTGTTTTTTTTTTTATAATTTCTTAATAAGCAGTTTAATATTAGGCTTTTATAGGCTATATTTGTAAATACAGCTGATGTAAAAGCATTTTTAATGTTTAAGATTTATTTAGGCTGCTGCAGAAAAATATACTGGTTTCATTGTAACCGAATGTGTGTGTTTAACTAATGTTACGGCCAGCTCGCTTCCGACCGTACCATAAAAAGGATCAGATACACAAAAAGGTATATAATGAAATAAACATTTATTAAAGGGAATAACAAATGTAGGAGATCAACATACGTTATAAGATCGATCAGGGATTTATTAGCTCATATCAATGACTCGGATCTTGAAGATTCGAATCATTGATTCGACTCAATTGAGTCGGATTGAATCAGATTAAAAGATTCACACTTTATCTACCATTCGTAAATAAAAAGCAGACGTTGTATTTTACCAATCTGGTTTATATTATTTTCGTGGCCAACGATAATAATATAACACAGAATCGGGTTAACTTTTAGCAAGGTAACAAGATTTACAGCTTGAGGCAACGACTTAGAAACACATAAAACAAGAACACAGTTCTTAAAGGGTCACGAAACACCAAAACACATTTTTTGAGCTGTTGACAGTCATATCTGTGTCCCGCGCTGCTATAAACACTATGAGGACACATATATCTCACTAACAAGTGAAAATTGGTTGTTTTTGCGTTATTTTGAGCAAATTCGTTCTTCCGGTTTGAAACGAATTTTTGAAGCTGCGTCACGGCCATGAGATACTTAGGTGTAAATCCAGAGTGGCGAGTGGTTGTCTGTACCTGCGAGTACAACATGACGTATCTGAGGGTGCGGCATTAATTCATGACAAAGACTTGGTTCAAACCAATCAGCGCGCTCTATTGTGTATGACGTGCAACTTCATTAATATGCATGATAGCTTCGAAGACTGTTTACTTCTTACAGTGTTCAGACGGCAGAGAGACGCCACGTTGTGTTGCCAAAACAAGTGAAAGAACAAGAATTTGGAGACACAGGTCGTCGGTGTTGGATTTTTTATTGCGCTGTATTTATAATTGTGCTGCAACGAAGGTTTTGTTTTCATTTTCCCTCTACAAGAGAGCTGCTGGACTCATGTGTGGATTACAGTGCACGCGACAGAAATACGCTTGTAAGGAACATTTTTTTTTACCTGAGAGCTTTTCGCATCTGTAAATGGTGAAATCCGGATTTGCCGCTCGTCTCCTTTTAATAAAAAGACACAGTTCCAGTGTGATTGTCTGTCTACAGATTTGGTAGGTGTGTGTGATCAGTGCCTTTTGTTTAACCCAGATGGCAAAGTTAGTTTGTATCGTCAGCAGTGCTCTTTCAGTTTTTAAAGACAGACCTCAGTAAAAATGATTTAGTTACTCAGTTTACAGTACATTAATATCACTGCAATATTATAGACTGAAAGATCCGCTGTAAATGCTGCTCTCCGAGTGTAAACATGTTAAAACAATCAAATTATTCCCGTTGTGCAGGATTTATGCCGCATTTTGTGACAGGATAGTCTATACACACACGGCTTTCTGACGCTACCTACCGAGTGCATAAGTTACAGAGAAATGCGGAGTATTGTTTTCTCCCATTCGCCGTGCGGTATCAAACACTCCATTAAAACTCCACTCTCCAGCAGTTCCTCGCTTTCAAGATCTCGTTTGTCACGGGCGACATGCAGGAAATGTTGTGAAATGAAGCTGTGTGTGTGCGAGTCTGTGTCGCGAGTTATGTGTGTGCGCTTAGCGTGAGCCTCCGCTGAGTGCGCGCGCACAGCTGAAAACTGTGAAGTCTTTTATACTTGACGCGCTCGCCGGAAACACCAGCATTTCTCATGTGAGATTCCCACCTGTGCAGACAAATATCAAATATGGCAAATTAGAAAAGGTTGGCCAGTTAAATTATCCAACTGTAAGTAATGTTTATTCAGCAATAATTCTCCAGTACCGATAGCAGAACCGTTAACGTCAGAGCTTATCGATACTTCAGTCTTTTATAATTTAGCAACGATACAGATAAAGTACCGAGTTTTGGTACCCATCCCTAGAGAGTGTGTTTAGCCCTTCTGAGTTATTAGCCCACCTGTATGTTTTTTTTCCCAAGTTCTGTTTAATGCAAAGAATGTTTTTTTTTTCAACACAGTTATAAACAAAATAGTTTTAAAGAGCTCCTATTATGCATTAAAAAGGTCATATTTTAGTTTTGGGGGTCTCCAACAACAGGCTGATATGCATGCAGGTCTAACAACACTTTCATTTGTCTGATAATATGCATTTAACTTTACCTAATTATCCCAAAAACTCCCATATGATTCGTTCAATGATTTATTTATTCCCAAACCCCTCCTTAGCTCGATGCTAATCTGCGCTGATTGGTCCGATGACCCAGTCTGTTGTAATTGGTTGACTGTGTTCAGCGTGAGACAGAGAGAAATGCCCAACATGGCTTATCAACATTTGTATGTGTGTGTATATGTGAGCCCAATGCAGGAGTGCATTAAAGCAATGCAATTAAACACCAGCATACTGCTCTATTCTTAACCATGACACACATTCAGTATTAATCCACACAGCGGCAAAAGCTGGACTATTCTAAAATTTGACCGCCGCAAGTGTGTAGGAACAACTGACAGTGGCTATAGCAGTATATCGCTGGTAAACATGCACTGTCACTTATGGACTACAAATCCGCCATCTAATGGACTACAACTCCATTCATGCACTCCGCTCACACACACATGTTCCTCATCCTGACTGATTGAACACACACCACCGGAGGATTGTCAGGACTGATTACACACAATATATAAGCAGCACATACACTCACTCCTGTTGCCGAGTCTTGTCTACTGTTAGTGACACTGCAACGGGTTTCTTTTGTCTTGTTTTGCCATGTTTTTACCCTAGCCTTGTTTATTTAGTTATCCCTGTCTGCCGCCTGCCTACCGACCTCTTGCCTGTTATTATGACTGCGATTCTGGATTGCCCGTATACATCTGTTTGCACCTGTGTTGACCATTGCTCTTCTGACATCCTCAATGAACCTGCATGTGGATTCGAACCTCTTTTGTCAGTGTCATAACCGTCTGGTAACAATGACAAACGGCAGTGGATCATGAGCTCACAAACGCATTTAAATCCATATATAAATCAGCACGCATCGCGTTTTTAACGTGGTTTTAGACACGATATGAGGATATAAAGAGTTAACCAGATACAGTGCAAGCTGCGTGAAGTGGTTACAAGTAAATACACATGTTGCAAGCTAGAGAAAACAAGGAGGCAGCCATTTTAATCGCACTTAAAGGTGCTGTATGTAAGTTTTTGACTCTTCTAAAGCATAAAAATACCATAATATGTGTGCAGATATTTAAGAAACATCCCAAGTGAACATACTTGTTTAACTGAAAAACAATGCTGAAGTCAGATATTCTGCTTTGAAAATGGGTTTTCCGTGCCGGAACGCTGTCTTTGTTTAGATAAATTTCATATGCACGATGCCAGTTTAGCCAATTATATGTCAGCACCCTGGGTTGCCTTGTTGGAAAACAGCGTATTTCATTCATTCATTCAGAAAGACTCTGAAAGCATGCGTCCGTGACCAAAAGGAACAGTATGGGAGACAGATTCAGTTCCACATGAGGTTATTAATTAGCAAATTACATAAATATTACGAACGTAAACATTAGATGAGCAGGTTACATTGTAATCTCGTGTCCTAACAACACGCTGTGACGAGAGAGGCAGTGATCAGCTATTTGGCTGTTTGCACCAGACGAGACACGGCAGAAATGTAAACACAGCCTTTCAGAAGCACAGAATATGCACTCGCTCACGAAACGGTAAGGTTTAGAATCTATTTAATACATGTTAACCCACTTTAACATCAATGTAGATGCTGAATCACTCATATGTGTTTAGTTCTAAAGTTCAATTTCAGACGGTTTATTGTATTTTCAAGATCTGAGGTGAACTTTCTGCTTTCAGTATATGGCAACAAATGCCATGTAAAATGCATTCAAACTCGCATTGTTAGCATTTAGCACAGAATAAAGCACACAAGGCTTACCTGAGGTGATCTAGCTGTCATAGGTTTCTGTTGTTCAGCTGTGAGAAATAGAAGCCATTTCTAATATATCAATTCGAGGTGTTGGTTAGGACAAAAACTCCTTTTAATATGGAAAATATTCCCTCTATTGCGTGTCGTTGCTTTTATTTAGAACACAGTTTAAATCACTCGCTCCTGTACACAATCTGGCATCCCAGCGTACTTTTATTATGATCCAGGAGTGCAATACCTAGTTCAACCACTGGGTGTCAAACTTACATACTGCACCTTTAAGTTACTTACGCTTGTGACATGGAGGAAGAAACTGATCCATGAACTGTGTACTGTAAAGCTCTGACAAAGTCCCATACCTCAATAGTCTTTTCTGATCCTTCCTTTAACAAACGGCCGATGAATCCCCCGTTGTAAGCGTGTAGATTGCTGAAGCACTCGTCAGAAAAATTACGTTAACACAGCACAAGGCTGGGGCTATAATGCTGAGGTATTTTTGCAGAAATAAACTTCTTCACAGCCTCCTCTTTGGATAGGAAAAATAACACTTAACTTTCCCCTCACACTTCAGAGCACATCGCCTTCGCAACATGATTCAGCCGGGATCTGCTACAGTGTTTGTCTTCTTCTTTTTCTTTCTACAGTGTTTGTGGCCGGGGGTTTCGATTTTCCCGGGTCTGCGTGCGCAACAAATGGGCAGGGCTTGAGTTCTGTATCGACGTCACGCTGACATGGCTGAAGATTCATTGCAGCGGCGATTCATTCAAACCACTATGAGTCGACTCTTTTATAGATGAATCAGTAGTTTTAAACACGGTGCACTTTCAGATTTAAGCCTTAGCTGGATATTTCACTTCACTTAGAGCTGTGTTACACACTGCATGGGAAAAACCCATAATAGGGGCTCTTTAATAGCTAATTTGTAATAACTGATTTCTTTTATCTTTGTCATTATGACAGCACATAATATTTAGGTTAAGTAGGCTTAACTAGGTTAATTGGGGTAAAGTTAGGTTAATTAGGCAAGTCATTGTAGAACAGTGGTTTGTTCTGTAGACTCTCCAAAACTAATATTGCTTAAGGAGGCTAATAATATTGACCTTAATGGGTTTAAAAAACATAAAAGCTGCTTTTATTCTAGCTGAAATAAAACAAATAAGACTTTCTCCAGAAAAAAAATATGATAGGAAATACTGTAAAAAATTCCTGAATCATTTGGGAAATAACAAAAATTCCCAGGAGGTTGAATAATTTTGACTTCTCGGCAGGTGCCCTCTGTGGTGAACTACTCAGGCCTGCGGAAGCGTCTGGAGGGCAGCGAGCAGGCCTGGATGGTGCAGTTTCTGGAGCTGTCGGGTCTGGATCTGCTTCTGGAGGCTCTGGATCGGCTGTCAGGACGCGGATGCTCTCGAATTGCAGATGCTCTCCTACAACTCACCTGTGTCAGCTGCGTCAGAGCTGTCATGAACTCATCCGCTGGCATTCACTTCATCGTGGACAATGAGGGATACGTGCGCAAGCTGTCGCAGGGTATACACACATGATCAGTAAAATATCATTATCCTGATAATAGCATGTGTAAAGTGCTCAGCATGAATGATTACACCCCCTTTTAATGATTCATTCATTCATTCATTCATTCATTTTCTTTTCGGCTTAGTCCCTTTATTCATCAGGGGTCGCCACAGCGGTATGACCCGCCAACATATCCAGCATATGTTTTACGCAGCGGATGCCCTTCCAGCTGCAACCCATCAATAGGAAACAGCCATACACACTTATTCACACACATACACTATGGACTATTTAGCCTTCCCAATTTACATACAGCACATGTGTTTGGACTGTGGGAGAAACCGGAGCACCCGGAGGAAACCCACGCCAACACAGGGAGAACATGCAAACTCCACACAGAAATGCCAACTGACCCAGCTGAGGCTCGAAGCAGCCACCTTCTTGCTGTGAGGAGATCGTGCTACCCACTGCGCCATTATTCATTATTATTTTATCTTTATTCATAAAACCATTGATCCATTTGGGCGGAACTGTTTAGATCACCTAAACACAAATTTTGTCACTGTTTTGAAGCACACTAGCTTTTAGATTTCCTAAAAACGAACAATACTGATACTAACATCTAAAAACATTATTTTAATTTCATGGAATCTTTAAATATGCATCCCTCTGTTGCCTAGCAACTTCCTGCTAACAAAAGCATAAATTTACTTAAGATTTTTCCAAACAACATAAAATAAAAAGTAAAGTGCAGACATTCGCGGGTGGTCTAATGTAGTCTAACTGTACATTTATAGTCTATATTACCAAAAAGATTGTATATTTTTAGGGTGATGACTTCATTAAATATGACGACAAACATTCAAAGCTTAGTTTTAGTATCTCAATATAAGATTTGAATGTTAATACGATGTAGGGCTGAGCAATATATCATCGATATCGCAATGTGTGGATCTACAATATTCATCGCAGGATTAAATTACTTATTAAAGAGTAAAAAATAAACATAATATTAAACATATATATTTTTTATCATCTATGCAGTTACATTGCATTTGATTGTTCAATTTCTGTACTTGAATACTGTTAGATTCCCCAGAAAACCATAAAGCACTGTTTATTTCACTTTTTATTTTTGTTCTGTCGTATTCATGTACACTTTAAATTTATTATTTTTATATGCGAACGCACCACATAGAAGACTTGATCATTCCAGTCGATCTAAATGAGTGAAATCTTTCCAAATAGAGTTATTCAAATCATCTGGTGTAATTACATAATTCATGTCGGAACAAAATAAAATATCGCAATGTGCGATTTTTCCAATATCGTGCAGCCCTAATTTGATGTGACAATATGACTTCTTATATGAGAATAGCTCAGAATGACCGATATGGTAGTTCTACTAGCTACAGAATTATGCTAGTTCCACTGTTCCTTTAAATCTGTGTACAAACTATCCAGATAAATGCAGAAAACACACATTCCTCCAAAGCATGAGCTCCCGGTGATATAATCCTGTAGATTATACATTTATGGTAATGTAATCTGAAAATTTTTGGATTACATTTAGATTACTTTTGTGCTCACCAAGTAATTGCTAAATACAAATTGCATGACAAAATTTGTAGTCAGTAATGTGATCTGTTAAATTATAAAAGGTATGGTAACGTAATCTGACTACATTTGGATTACATTTAGATTACTTTTACAATATGATGTCTTATATGAGAATAATTCAGAATGACCATTATGGTAGTTGTAGTAGTTACAGAATTCTGGTAGATCCACTGTACTTTTAAGGGTGCTTTTACACTAACACTTTTGGTCTGCACCTGGGTTCATTTAATGTCAGAGTACGGTACATTTTGCTAGTGTGAACGTTGTCTTCTGAACTCGGGTGTGCACCCGTAAACCGTACCTGAGTCCACCTGAAAGAAGTGGTCTGGGTTACAGTTTGTGCGAACTCTGGTACAGTTCACTTCTGATATGAATGCAATCTTACCAAATAACGGAAGTAAACCGCCAACTGTACAACACATTTTAGTTTTCATAACGTTCATTCATGTGTGTATGTCTGTGTATCACCTACCTTGGCGACAAGAGGCACTGACCCAGTGCAAACAGTGATAATCTCTTTTTGTCTCCACCAAAAATTACTTCTGCAGACATCGCGTGATGTTCTGAACATTTTTTATATTTATTTGCGGCAGATAGATGCAAGTGGCTCTCTGTATTTTGGTTTTGATAACAACCGTGATATGCGAGCGTCTCCATTTTGGCGCTTTGCTTTCGTGGCCGTCACCTAGCAACAGCTGTACACAAAACAGCAGCTTGATGATGCAAGCACACCGGGTTTCAGAAGGAAAAAAGACCAGCCGAGGGGGGACTATCGAACTTGGGTTCAGACCAGGCATTTGAACCAAGTGTGAAAGCACCCTAAATCTGTTTACAAACTATCCAGATAATTGCACAAAACACACATTTCTCCCAAGCAGAAGCTCACGGTAATATAATCTTGTAGATTATACATTTATGGTAATGTAACCGTATTACATTCTTTATTGTAGTCAGTAAAATAATGTTAGATTTAAAATTTTTGGTAATGTAATCTGACTACATTTGGATTACATTTAGAATTCTTGTGTGCTATCCAATCCATTACTGAATTTAAAGTAATATAATCTCTTAGATTTTTTATTTATAGTAACGTAATTGGACTACTTTTGGATTACATTTAGATTACTTTTGTGTTAACCAGTCAGTTACTAATTATAAATGGCATGACAAAATATGTAGTTATAATAAAATCACATGTATGATAATGTAATCAGATTACTTTTGGATTACATTTAGATTACTTTTGTGCGAGCCAATCAGTTTCTAAATACAAATTGCATGACAACATTTGTAGTAATACAATCTCGAAGATTATACATTTACGGTAACGTAATCTGAATACTTTTGGATTTCATTCTGTATTGTAGTATAATTTTAGATTCAAAATTTTTGGTAATGTAATCTAAATACTATTGGATTACATTTAGATTACTTTTGTGCTAACCAATCCATTTCTAATTACATTTTAAGTGACAATTTGTAGTCAGTAATAAAATTCCTAAATTATATATTTATAGTAACATAATCAGACTACTTTTGGATTACATTTAGATTACTTTTGTGCTCAACAAGCCATTGCTAATTACGAATTGCATGACAAAATGTGTAGGATTACATTTAGATTACTTTTGTGTTAACCAAGCAGTTGCTCATTACATGTTAAGTGACAAAATTTGTAGTCAGTAATGTAATCTGTTAAATTATAAAATTTATGGTAACATAATCTGACTACGTTTGGATTACATTTGGATTACTTTTACAATATGACGTTTTATATGGGAATAGCTCAGAATGACCGGCTATGGTAGTTCTAGCTACAGAAACAACACATTCCTTCAAAACAGGAGTTTACGGTAATATGGTTTTGTAGACTACACCTTTATGGTAACGTAATCTGACTGCGTTTAGATTACATTTAGATTACCTTTGCGCTTACGAATCAGTTACTAATTACAAGTTACATGACAAAATTAATAGGCAGTAATATAAACTGTTGGATTATACATTTAAAGTAATGTAATTGGACTACTTTTGGATTACATTTAGATTACTTTTGTGCTAACCAATCTATTGCTAATTACATATTAAGTGACAAAATTTGTAGTCATTAGTAAAATGTCTTAGATTATATATTTATGGTAAAATAATCAGACTACTTTTGGATTGCATTTACTTTGAATTATATTTACTTTTTCCTAACCAAGCAGTTGCTAATTATGAATTGCATGACAACATGTGTAGCCAGTCATATAATTTGTTAATTTATACATTTATGGTAATGTAATCAGACTACGCTTGGATTACACTTAGATTACTTTTATGCTAAGCAAGCAGTTGCTCATACAAATGACATTACAAAGTTTGTAGTCGGTAATATAATCTGTTAAATTACAAAATGTATGGTAATGTAACTATGTTTGGATTACATTTAGATTAATTTTAGAATATGACGCCTTATATGAGAACGGACAAAATGATCGATATGGTAGTTGTAGTAGTTATAGAATTCTGGTTGTTCGACTGCCCCTTTAAATCTGTGTACAAACTATCCAGATAAATGCAGAAAACACACATTCCTCCAATGCAGAAGCTCACAGTATCTCCATTGCTCAATCTTCACACCTATCACATGCTTGGGCTGTTTTTTTCTGACCATCAGAAGTGCAAAGTTCACGTAGTTCCCTCAAAAAATAGCTGCTAACACTTTCAGAAGTGGAGAGCCATGGAGGAGGAAGCTGAAGCAATGGAGGAGAAAGCTAAAAACAGGAATTTTCCTTTCCCTTTCCCTCCAGCTTTGGATACGTCCAACACTATGGTAAAAAAGCAGGTGTTTGAGCTGCTGGCGGCCCTCAGCATGTTCTCCTCCGAGGGACACAGACTCGCTCTGGATGCCCTGGAGCACTACAAGGCAAGTGTGAACTCTACTTATAAAGCGTAATTGGTTACTCATTACTAATTACATGACAGGACTTTTATTATAATTTTATTGTACCTTAATTGGACTACTTTTTGGATTACATTTAGATTACTTTTGCGCTGACCAAGCAGTTGCTAAATACAAATTGCATGACAAAATGTGTAGTCAGTAATATAATTTGTTAGATTATACATTTATGGTAATGTAATTGGATTACTTTTGGATAACATGTAGATTACTTTTGTGCTAACCAAGCAGTTACTAATTACAAGTTACATGAGAAAGTTAATAGGCAGAATTATAAACTGTTAGATTATACATTTAAAGTGATGTAATTGGACTACCTTTGGATTACATTTAGAGTACTTTTGTTCTCACCAAGCAGTTGCTAAATACAAATTGCACGACAAAATGTGTAGCCAGTAATGTAATTTGTTAGATTATATATTTATGGTAATGTAATCTGCTTTTGGATTACATTTAGATTAATTTTTTGCTTACCAATCCATTACTAATTACATATTAAACGACAAAATTTGTAGTAAGCAAAATAATCTTTTAGATTATACATTTACAAATATTGTAATTGGATTACTTTTGGATTATATTTAGATTACTTTTGCGCTCACCAAGCAGTTGCTAAATACAAATTGCATGACAAAATGCGTAGTCAGTAATATAATTTGTTTGATTATACATTTATGGTAATGTAATATGATTTTGGATTACATTAGATTACTTTTTAGCTAACCAATTCATTACTAATTACATATTAAATGAGAAAATTTGTAGTAAGCATTTAAAATATTGTAATTGGACTACTTTTGGATTACATTTAGATTACTTTTGCGCTGATCAAGCAATTGCTTAATACACGCTGCATGACAAAATGTGTAGCCAGTAATGTAATTTGTTAGATTATACATTTATGGTAATGTAATCTGACTACTTTTGGATTACATTTAGATTACTTTTATGCTAACAAATCAGTTACTACTTACATGGCAAAATTTGTAGTCAGTAATGTAATCTGTTAAATTATAAAATGTATGGTAACGTAATCTGACCCCTTTTGGATTACATTCTATATTGTAGTCAGTAATATAATGTTAGGTTTTATATTTTTGGTAATGTCATCTGAATACTTTTGGATTACATTTAGATTACGTTTGTGCTAACCAATCAGTTACTAATTACAAATTGCATGACAAAATGTGTAGCCAGTAATGTAATTTGTTAAGACTATTCATTGATTGTAATGTAATCTGACTACTTTTGGATTACATTTAGATTACTTTTGTGCTCACCAAGCAATTGCTAAATACAAATTGCACGACAAAATGTGTAGCCAGTAATATAATTTGTTCGATTATACATTTATGGTAATGTAATCTGCTTTTGGATTACATTAATTACTTTTTGCTAACCAATTCATTACTAATCACATATTAAATGAGAAAATTTGTAGTAAGAAAAATAATCTTTTAGATTATACATTTAAAATATTGTAATAGGACTACTTTTGGATTACATTTAGATTACTTTTGCGCTGATCAAGCAATTGCTTAATACACGCTGCATGACAAAATGTGTAGCCAGTAATGTAATTTGTTAGATTATACATTGATTAAAATGTAATCTGACTACTTTTGGATTACATTTAGATTACTCTGTGCTAACCAGGCAGTTACTGATTACAAGTTACATGACAAAATTAATAGGCAGTTATATAAACTGTTAGATTATACGTTTAAAGTAATGTAATCAGACTACTTTTGGATTACATTTAGATTTTTTGTGCTAACCAGGCAGTGACTGACTACAAATTGCATGACAAAATTTATATTAATATAATCTCTTAGATTATTCATTTATGGTAACGTAATCTGACTAATTTTGGATTACATTTAGATTACTTTTGTGCTAACCAATCAGTTACTGATTACAAATGACATGACAAAAATTGCAGTCAGTAATATAATAGATTATACTTTTATTGTGGTGTAATTGGACTACTTTTGGATTATATTTAGATTACTTTTGTGCTAACCAGTGTGTTACAAGTTACAAGAAAAAAATTGTAGTCATTAAAATATAATGTTAGATTATACATTCATGGGAATGTAATCGGACTACTTTTAGATTACATTTACATAATTTTGCACTCACCAAGTAGTTAGTAAATACAAATTGCATGACAAAATGTGTAGCCAGTAAAAGATAAATTGTTAAATTACATATTTATGGTAATGTAATCTGATTTTGGATTACATTTAGATTACTTTTGTGCTAAACAATCAATTACTAATTACATATTAAATGACAAAATTTGTAGTACATAAAATAATCTTTTAGATTTATGGTAATGTAATTGGACTACTTTGGGATTACATTTAGATTACTTTTTGGCTGACCAAGCAGTTCCTAATTAAAGATTGCATGACAAAATTTGTAGTCAGTAATAAAATCTCCTAGACTACACATTTATGGTAATGTAATCGGACTACTTTTGGATTACATTTAGATTACTTTTGCGCTCACCAAGCAATTGCTAAATACAAATTGCATGGCAAAATGTGTAGTCGGTAATATAATCTGTTAGATTATACATTTATGGTAATGTAATCTGATTTTGAATTGCATTTGGATTACTTTTGTGCTAATCAATCAGTTACAAATTACATGACCATATTTGTATTCTGTTTTAGATCACTGATGTTAACTTTAGCTCTAAAGTTGTGTCTGAAATAAGTCCACTATAAAGTGTGTGTTGTGTTTGTGTGTCAGTGTGTGAAGATGCAGCAGTATCGCTTCAGTGTGATCATGAATGAGCTTCAGTCCACTGATAATGTGCCTTACATGGTGACTCTTCTGAGTGTCATAAACGCCCTGATCTTCAGTGTCGACGGGCTTCAGCAGAGAGACAAGATGCGCAGGGAGTTTATCGGTACGCTCAAACATACACTGATTTCTTTTATATTTGCCATGATGACAGCACATAATATTAGACTAGATATTCTTGAAGACACTAGTTTTCAGCTTAAAGTGACATTTAAAGGCTTAACTAGGTTAATTAGGGTAAAGTTAGGGTAATTATGCAAATCATTGTATAACAGTGGTTCTGTAGACTATCCAAAACAAATATTGCTTAAGGGGGCTAATAAAATTGACCTTAAAATGGCTTTAAATTTTTAAAAACTGCTTTTATTCTAGCTGAAATAAAATAAATAAGACTTTCTCCAGATTATATTATAGGAAATACTGTGAATCCTGAATCTGTTCAACATCATTTGGGAAATATTTGAATAAAAAGAATAAAAATGTTGAGGGTAAATAATTGTGCTCTCAACTGTATATGTATATATATTTGCAACCAAGAATGACAAAATTGTGGCTTTTCTCAAAATCTACTATAAAATGATTATTAAATTATTGTGTTTTGCTATGAAAACAATTACATAAATCTTAAAATAAAAATTTTCTTATTTTTTTCTCAAGAACCAGTGGACTTGTAAAATCTTAAATGGTGCCTGTTCTTTATTGAAAATAGCATGGTAAATGCATGCAATCATTTAGACAGATGTGTACTACATTGCTGTCATTAATTAATTTTATTGTCTATGACATCTAATGTCTAAATTGCATTCTGAACACATAATAAGTAAAAAAAAAACTAAAACGTTTTTGTTGCATGGTGTATTTTGAGCAGTTTAGTTGCACACTGCAGTATTAGTGTGAGTAGTATGTTTAGTGTGCACTTGCAGATTAAGTGATCAAGTGTTAATTGTGTTCACCTGGTTATCAGACTAGCACACGCCCCCTGCTCAGAGCAAACTCTGAGCGTTCAAACACACAGCAGTAGGGTTTATTTATGCTTTATTCATGGCTGTTATATTTCTTTCTGTCCTCCAGGATTACAGCTACTGCAACT
>LR812535.1:2134728-2179728 GCA_903798195.1 Danio kyathit
TGTTGATCATCAGTTGTCAGCATTAACCCTTTAGATCAGCCTGTACTTAAGACTTTCTGTCTTTTTATATGGAGTTCAGTGCAGTAAAACAGCAGAATATAGTGTGCACTTACTATGTTCTGAGAGCTGAGAGGATTATTTTGATTGCAAAAAGGTCACACTCTCACACACTATAGTCCATATAGAAGGCAGAAACTAAGCTTTTTTTCCACTGCAACTTTTAATTAGCAGTAAAAATTACACACTTTACCTTTTCTCAGCAGAGAAAACCAGCAACAATCAAGAATGCATGATTATATGCTGTCATGGCTTTGCAATCACTAAATGTGATTATAATGGAAGACAATGGGGCAAAAACAGCACCAACATAACCAAAGGGGAGTCAATTTGCCCAGAGTGTATTGAGTTGTTTTTTTTTCATCCATTTTCCCAAAATATGTGTTAAAATAAGATTTGTCAGCAAAAATCATTGCATTTGCTGAAACACAGAGAAAGTTGTGGCCAAATAAGGACTCAAAAGTGAATACAAATGTCCTTAACAGCACACACGGCTTAAAAGGTGTCAATAGAAATGCACACTGAATAAGTAATTAAACACAGAACTAAAGTGTGTGTGTGTGTGTTTTAGAGAAGAGGATGATGAAGACTTGATCATCCAGTGTGAGGCGTTTGAAGAGGCCATGGCTGAGGATGAGGACGAGCTGCTGAGGCTTTATGGAGGAATTGACATGAGTAACCATCAGGAGGTCTTTACTGCACTATTTAATAAGGTAAACACTAAAATCCTGAAGAGACTGATATGGGCAGTTTTTTTGGGGAATTGTTGTCTGATTGATGTTGTTGTTTGTGTGCAGGTGAGCAGTTTTCCCTCGTCTCTGCAGTTCTTGTCAGTCCTGCAGGCGCTGCTCCTCCTGGGTCCAGAAAGAGCTGATATCTGGCAGGCGCTGGAGTCGCTCACGAACAGAGCCATACTGATCGCTCAGAGCTGTGAGTTCACTTTATTACCTGCTAGTCCCTCGCAACGTCAGACATATATTTTAGTCTGTTTGTCATGGGTGTTTTGGGTGAAATTTAACATATTCACCTTATTTTGCAATTTGAAGGTAAGCTCTTTTATTTATTCTTGCAATAAATCCATCAACAAATCGATTCTGAGATTTCCCGAATGCATTGCTATTATTGTTTATCTTTATTTTTTTGTCCTAAATTGATTCTGGGATTAGTTTCTAACAGTATAAGGCGATTTAGGCTAGTTTATATCCGTAGACTGTGCTCTAGACTAGTTTATAACAGTAGATGGCGCTCTAGTCTTGTTTATAACAGTAGATGGCGCTCTAGACTAGTTTATAACAGTAGATGATGCTCTAGACTAGTTTTCAACAGCAGACGAAGCTCTAGACTAGTCTATAACAGTAGATGGCGCTCTAGACTAGTCTATAACAGTAGATGGCGCTCTAGACTAGTTTATAACAGTAGATGACGCTCTAGGCTAGTTTTAAACAGCAGATGGTGCGCTAGGCTAGTTTTAAACAGCAGACGACACGCTCGGCTAGTTTTAAACAGCAGATGGTGCGCTAGGCTAGTTTTAAACAGCAGACGACACGCTCGGCTAGTTTTAAACAGCAGATGGTGCGCTAGGCTAGTTTTAAACAGCAGACGACACGCTCGGCTAGTTTTAAACAGCAGATGGTGCGCTAGGCTAGTTTTAAACAGCAGACGACACGCTAGGCTAGTTTTAAACAGCAGATGGTGCGCTAGGCTAGTTTTAAACAGCAGACGACACGCTCGGCTAGTTTTAAACAGCAGATGGTGCACTAGGCTAGTTTTAAACAGCAGACAACACGCTCGGCTAGTTTTAAACAGCAGATGGCACTAGGCTAATTTTTAACAGCAGATGGCGCTCTAGGCTAGTTCTGAATAGTAGAATGCGCTCTAGGCTAGTTTTCAACAGCAGACGGAGCTCTAGGCTAGTTTTGAATAGCAGATGGCACTCTAGGCTAGTTCTGAATAGTAGAAGGAGCTCTAGGCTAGTTTTCAACAGCAGACGGAGCTCTAGGCTAGTTTTGAATAGCAGAGGGCACTAGGCTAGTTTTAAACAGCAAATGGCGCTCTAGGCTAGTGTTTAACAGCAGACGGCGCTCTAGGCTTGTGTTTAACAGCAGACCAAGTAGGGCTCACAGCAGTCTGTGGTGGACATCCAACTCCTTCCACATCCAAGTGCCATGTTAGATGTTGTAATGCGCAACGTTTACCGTGAGGGTTGGGTTTAGGATTGGGGGAGGTGTAGACGTTAATGACTGTCACAGTTGAGTTTAGGATTGGTGGAGGTGAGCACACAATGTAATGTGTCATTTTATAAATACAATTACAAATAATTCTCTCTTCTAGCAACAAATGTTCATGTATGTACATCCACTACGTATTGGACTGCAGCATGGCGTCGAGGGTGGCACTATGATACCACTGTAGGCTAGTTTTGAACAGCAGATCATGCTTTTAAGCTAGTTTTGAACAGCAGGCAGTGCTCTAGGCTAGTTTAGCTTTTGCCTGTTTTTGTTTAGTTGGACTTTTTTACATATCTATTTACTTACCTAATTGTTCATTTGTTTACTTGTTTACGTTTAGCTGAGATGGATTCATGTGAGAAGATCCTGCAGCGTCTGGTCTTCGCTAAGGAATCCTCTAAAGGCTCTTATGAGGTCGACAATTTTCAGCTCAAAAGAAAGAATCAAGCCATTCAGACCGAGGCCAAAGACGAGAAACTGGCGTGTTCTTGTGGATCAGCCAAAAAAGAATCACCTCGCACCTCCACAAACTCCACCTCTACTCCTCCTCCACCACCTTCTCTTTCAAGCAGGAGTCCTCCTCCTCCCTCAGCAGTGCCTCATAAAACAGGAGCTGGACCTCCACCACCACCACCACCACTTTTACCAGGAGCAGGGATGTCTGCACCTCCACCACCACCACCTCCACCTCCTCTACCTGGATTGGGAGCTGCTCCTCCTTTAACAGGATTTGGAGCGCCACCACCTCCACCTCCTCTCCCAGGATTTGGAGCTCCGCCTCCTCCACCTCCTCTTCCTGGATTTGGAGCTCCTCCTCCACCTCCTCTCCAAGGATTCGGAGCTCCTCCTCCTCCACCTCCTCTTCCAGGATTTGGAGCTCCGCCTCCTCCTCCGCTACCTGGTATGGGAGCTCCGCCTTTTTTTCAGGATGTGTAGCTCTGCCTCTAGGTTCTACACTAGTTTTGGCTAGTGTTTAACAGCAGACGGTGTTCTAGGCTAGTTTTTAATAGCAGATGATCCTCTAGGATAGTTTTGAACAGCAGATGGCGCTCTAGACTAGTTTTTAACAGCAGACAGTGCTCTAGGCTGGTTTATAACAGCAGATGTTGCTCTAGGCTAGTGTTTAACAGCAGATGCACTTTAAGCTAGTGTTTAAAAGCATATGGCGCTCTAGGCTAGAGTTTAACACTAGGCTAGTTTATAATAGCAGATGGTGCTCTAGGCTAGTTTATAACAGTAGTCGACGCTCTAGGCTTGTTTATAATGGCAGACGGCATTCTAAGCTATAGTGTTTAACAGCTCCACCTCCTCCTCTTCCTCTAGGATTTGGAGCTCCACCTCCTCCACCTCCTCTGCCTGGTATGGGAGCTCTGCCTCCAGCATTTGGAGCTCCGCCTCCTCCTCCTCTGCCTGGTATGGGAGCTCCGCCTCCTCTTCCTCCTCCTGGTATGGGTGATGTGATCGTGGCCCAGAGGTTTCACCCAGTCGGTCATTACTCCAGCGCTTCTGTGAGAAGCGGCCCTTACCCAACACTCAGGATGAAGAAACTCAACTGGCAGAAGCTCAATTCCAGAGCTGTTACTGGTGAGAGTTCAGACAGCCAAACATACTGCAATGACAGGTTGATGGGTTTCATGCGGCAATAAGTTCATGGAGCAGGGTTGTCAAAAACACTGAGTTCGGTACCAATCAATGCTGAAAATTTAAAAATGTCCATTTCCTGCTAACATTTGAGCGCATTCTTACCTGTCAACACTCCCATTTTTCCAGGGAGTCTCCTGTATTTCACACCCATCTCTTGCCATCTTCCCGTTTTTGTTATTTCTTCCAGAAAACTGCAGTAATTGGTAGTCAATGGGGCAAAAAGAGCCACCAACACAATGGGAGGGTAGTAAATTTGAGCAGTACACAAGGGTTAATGTTTTCAAGACTAAATGTCCTTAAGTACACATACAGAGCTGTTACTGGTAAGATACATACTGCAATGACAGGTTGATTGGTTTAAAAAGTTCATGTAGTTGGGTTGTCAAAAATATCGGGTTCGGTACAAATCAATACTGAAAATGTAGGCCCAATCCAAATTTCTCCTTACCCTCACCCCTCGTTTTGCATGTTCACGTGAAGGGGTTGGGGTGTCCCAATTCTCTTCAGCTTGAAGGCGTAAGTCTAAGGGGAAGGGCTAGATAGCCCTTGAAATGGAGATTTTTTTCTTTTTAAGGACCACTCTCGAAACCAAGAAGTAAGAATACACCATCTTACTGGCAGCATGGCTGCACACAGAAGATGCACAAATTTTTATTTATTTTTTTGACATTGTTACGAATTTTTACAACAAATTAGCATATGTTTTAATACAATCGTAACCGTGTTCATGTTTTACTGTCATGCTTTTTTTTTTTTTTTAAACGCTAAAATAAAAACCGTTAAATTCGACTAACTATAATCCCTAATAATATTGCCTGTATAATAGTCCCACAACATACTGAATTAACTTGCGTAAAACTGGAATATCGCATGAAAGACGTGCAAATAAAGCTGCGTTTCCATCCAGCGAGTCAAAGCAAACAAAATCGTCACTTCCTGATTATCTGGCACCAAATATCAACAGTAAAAACTGAACTTACTGCAGTAGAAGAAGCTGCATCAATCTTTTCTTCATCTAATAAATGACTTGCGCCTCAGACGGCAATCCTGACACGCAGTGAACACGCAGTGGCGTTTGAAGGTGTCAGACGCGGAGCACAGACGCTCTTGATTCTCGAGGTCATTAATAATATAATAACACTAATACTGAAACGGTAAGAATTTTAGAATGACCAAAACAACATTTCAGATGTTTTACAGTGTGCTCAGCCTGCTGGTTTGTCCATTTACACACATTTTTATCATCACATGATCTCTTATAACAAAATCACATGACCTTTTTTAATGCGTACACTGGAATTTGTGCGTTAAAAGTGTTTCCGTCGTAGTTTGTCATCTTTTCTTATCGAATAAAAAGTTTATCCTACTCAGTTATGCGCACTTTCAAAATTCATGGCGTTTCCATCAACCGTTTTTTATGCGCATGTCCAAAATGCACATAAAAATAGGTGGATGGAAACATAGGTAATGACACTTGAACTGTCAGAAAAGCCTAGTGGCTGGGAATGACCTTTTTACAGCGTTTAGTATAAAGTCGTTATTTTCGTGTGTTTACATATGCTGAATGACACAAAAATAGAATTGGGGTTGGGCATTAAAAACCTCCATTTCCCGGTAACATTTGAGCACGTTCTTAAACCATACCTGCCAACGCTCCCGATTTTCCAGGTCGTCTCTCGTATTACACACCCATCTCCTGCCACCCTCCCGTTTTGTTATTTCTTCTGGAAAACTGCAGTAATTCCTCCCCCCGTCCTTATCTTTTTGGTACATTCTCCAACAACAGTCTCCCAGTCATCAATTTTCGTATATTAAATTTAGTAGCATCCGATCGTCGCCACCACCCGAAATGGCTCTGAAGGTCATCGGTTTATCGATGTTCGAAAGGTGTAAACACAGATGTACAAACACTGGAGAATTTCAAAGTTGCGTTGATCAGATGGATAGACTGGTCAACGAGGTTTAAAACATTTGTAATTTGTTTCTGTTGATCATCATTTGGTAGTCAATTGGGCAAAAAGAGCCACCAACAAAACGGAAGGGTAGTAAATTTGAACAGTACACAGGGGTTAAAGTTTTCAAGACCAAATGTCCCCAAGTACACATACAATTTAGAGATAATTTAATATTTTGAAATTAACAGTGTTGGGCAGTAGTATCAGTAGTGATGCTACTAGCTTAACTACGTTTCTCAGTAGTGAGGTGGTAGTCTTGCTACTTTCTAAATCGAATAGCTTTTTTTAGTAGCCAAGCTGTTATGTTAAGCAAATAGCGCAGTAGCGTCCACACAAGCTACATTTATTGATCATGGATCATTAAGTGATGCCACCGCCATTCACAGGTGTCGTCAGGCCGACGAAAGTAAATCCATATGACAGCAATTATGGCGAATTCTTCGTGTTCGAAAACTTTTTGTTGCGTTTCCACCACCTCTCACTCTGGTCGGTGACGTTATAATCAGTAGGGCCAGATGAAAATTTCTGCGGAGAATTTTCGTCAAAATCTGCGGACTTCTGCGGAATTATTTTGGCAGTATCATAACTAAAACCTCAATATGTGAAATAAAAAAAATACCTTTTTAACTTTTTAATGTTTAAAATGCAAATCCAATTAGATTCACTTTATTTGGTAAACAAAGCAAGTCTCTCATATAGTATATCTACTAAAAGACAGAAAATATGACTTTACAAACTGCATTGTACATAAATCAGATGAACATTTTCATATTAGTCAATAATATTACTGTAATTTAAAAACTGAACAGTTTTTAACAACTGAACACATTTACTCAAGTAAATAAACAGAATTTATGATGGGCTAAAAATCTGCGGAATTCTGCGGAAAATCTGCGGAATTCTGCGTGAGCAGATTCCGTCTGGCCCTAGTCATTGGGCTGACACAAGAAGCTTGCTTGATGGAAAGATGACTGTAGATGAATTATTTCTGAAGCAGGACCATACCACGAAGTACATGTCTTAAAGTTATTTCTGATGCTGTGCTCTTGTTAGAGTTGAATTGGTTTTAAATAAAAAATAATTCTGACTTCAACTGTATATACTAGAATACACTTTCCTATATATTCCTGTTTACTATACATTACTATAGTATTTTAAATGTGTAACAGGATTTCTTAACTTTTTAGTTCTAGCTGTCTAGTAAAATTGGTTTCTGTTTGGTACAGCATATTAATGGCAGTAAATATCTGAACTGAACAGTTATTGCCGCATGTTTCATTGACAGTTTTTTTTGATCATTAAGATATGACTTGGAATTAGAGGTAGTTTTTAGTGTAGTTAAGCTACATTTTAAGTAGAGTAGCTAGTAGCACTACATTTTCCAAGTAGCTTGCCCATCACTGGATATTAAGCAGGGCTGTATGAATGAATCACTGACTCGACTGATTAATTAAGGAAGAATGAGCCAAAATATGAGTAGATATGAGTTTCAGTGTATTTGTGTGTGTTTAGATGGTCCGTCGATGTGGGCGTCGGTTCCGAGCGAGTCTCCTCTGGAGCCGAACTACAGCAGCATCGAGCAGCTCTTCTGTCTGCCCGTGTCTGAACCCAAAGACAAGAGTCCAGCCGCACCGCTCAAGAAGGAGCCCAAAGAGGTGTGCCATTACACACTTGTATCAAATACACAATTGTTTTTAGTTAACTATAATATAACTGGGTGAAACAAGTCATGCTTGAAGAGATACATGTACGTACGTACGTACAGTGGTGTGAAAGTGTTTGGCCCTTTTTTTTTTTTTTTTTGCATGTTTGTCACACTTTAATGATTCAGATCAGCAAACAAATTTAAATATTTTAGTCAAAGGTAACGCAAGTAAACACATCACGCAGTTTTGTATTTCAGGTTTTTATTATTAAGGAAAAACAAAGCCCTATGTGGAAAAAGTGTTTGCCCTCTAAACCTAATAACCGGTTGGGCCACCCTTAGCAGCAGCATCTGCAATCAAGCTTTTTCTATTAGTTGCATTTGAGTCTGTTACAGTGCTGTGGAGGATTTCTGGTCCACTCATCTTTCAATTGTCGTAGTTCAACCACAAGTTTTCTAGCATAAACCGTCTTTTTTTTTTTTAAGGTCATGCCAGAGCATCTCAATTGGATTTAGGTCAGGACTTTGACTAGGCCACTCCAAAGTCATTTTGTTTTTCCTCAGCCACGCATAAGTAAACTTGAGGTTACTAACAGATGGCTGGACCTTCTACTTCAGGATATTTTGATGCACAACAGAATTCCTGATTCCTTTTATTACAGCAACTCTGCCAGGACCTGAAGCAGCAAAACAACCCCAGATCATTCAATTCACTTTTATTTCTATAGCGCTTTTACAATGTAGATTGTGTCAAAGCAGCTTCACATAGAAGATTATAGTAAATTGAAACTGTGTCAGTCCAGTTTTCAGTGTTTAAGTTCAGTTCAGTGTGGTTTAATATTCACTAATGAGAGTCCAAACACTGAAGAGCAAATCCATCGATGCGCAGCATCCCGAACCATGCAAGCCAGTGGCAACAGCGGCGAGGAAAAAACTTCACCAATTGGTGTAGGTGAAGGATAAAACCTTGAGAGAAACCAGGCTCAGTTGGGCACGACTGTTTCTCCTATGGGCAAACTTCTTGTGCAGAGCTGCAGTCTAGGTGCCGGAGACTGGAGAATGCTGGACCTCAGCGAAGACTAGTCTATCCCTGGACTAGTCTATCACCATAGATCATCACATACCACCACCATATTTTACTGTGTGTATGATCTTCTTTTTCTGAAATGCAGTGTTACTTATGCCACATAATGGGACCCAAACATTGCAAAAGTTTTTTGTCTTGTCAGTCCACAGAGTATCTTCCCAAAAGCCTTAGGGATCATCAAGCGGAGGAGCCTTTGTTATATTTGCTCAGAAGAGATTTTCATCTAGGAACTCTGCCATGCAAACATTTTTTCCAGTTTCTCATGGTGGTGTCATGAACACTCACCTTAACTGAGGCCTACAGTTCTTTGGAAGTTGTTGTGGGTCTTTGACCTCTTGGATGAGTTGCTGCTGCGCTCTTGGGTTAATTTTGGTCAGCCAGCCACTCCTGGGAAGGTCCTCCACTGTTCGTCTCACTGTGGTTCACTGCAGTCCCAAAGCTTTAGAAATTACATAAACTTTTCCAGACTGGTAGATCTCAGTTATTGTTATTCTTATTTGTTGAATGAATGGTGATCTAAAACATTAAAGTGTGACATGCAAAAAAATAAGACATCAGTTAAGCTACAAATGCATAAATTTGTGTACATGCTAATATATATATATATATATGTATGTATATATGTGTATATATATGTGTATATATATGTATGCATGCATGCGCGTGTATGTATGCAGGGTTCTATGTGTGTGTATTTATTGATTGACTGATTGATTTCAGTTTATCTAGATGTTACTAGACTAACTAATTTAAATAAATATCTTTAGAGCCTTAAATTATTTACATTGTATTTAAAACATCAAGATATTTCAATAATTTAAGTATGAAGAGGAAAAATGAATAAAATTAAACCTTGTAACATCTGTTTCAGATTTCTTTTATTGACGCCAAGAAGAATCTGAACCTGAACATCTTCCTGAAGCAGTTTCGATGGTGAGAGCAGAAGTTTTGTTTTTGATTTATTGGTGTGTCTGTGTGTGTTTTGTTTGTGGTTATTATGATATTTAATTATACTGATTTCCAAACAGCTCTAATGAAGATTTTGTGGCGATGGTGCAGAAAGGAGATTGTTCAAAGTTTGACGTCGAGTCCTTGAAACAGCTTCTGAAACTGCTTCCAGAAAAACATGAGGTACTTTACTATTTAATTGACAATATAATATGATGCACGGTTTCTGTTTTTGTTTTTTGTCCACAAGAAATGTTTAATGTAATTACTTTATTCTAATGAATATGACAACTTTTGGATTACATTTAGATTACATCATGCTAATTTAATCAGACTACTTTTGGATTGTATTAGCATTAAGTAATGTAATCTACCTACTTTTGGATTACATTTAGATTACTTTATGCTAATGTTATATATCTAATTTTTGGATTACATTTAGATTACTTTATGCTAATGTATTCTGACTACTTTTGGATAACGTTTAGATTACTTTATGCCTGTCTAAAATGACAACTTTTGGATTACATTTAGATTACTTTTAATGTAATCTTACTACTTTTAGATTACATTTAGATTACTTTATGCTAATGTATTCGGTCTACTTTTGTATTACATTTAGATTACTTTATGCTTGCCTAATATGACAACTTTTGGATTACATTTGAATTACTTTGCAAACACAATTGGATTACTTTGATTACATTTAGATTACTTGTAATGTAATCTGACTACTTTTAGATTTTTTTTATGCTAATGTATTCTGTCTACTTTTGGATTACATATAGAATACTTTTTGCTAATGTAATCTGACTACTTTTGTATTACATTTAGATTACTATATGCTAACACAATCTGACTACTTTCTGATTACATTTAGATTTCTTCATGCTAATGTAATTTGTCACTTTTGGATTACATTGAAATTACATCATGCTAATATGATGCATGATTTCTGTTTTTTCATCCACTAGAAATGTGTAATGTATCAGATGGTCATATATATTGTATATCTGCCCTTTAGTGCATAAAAATAAATATTTAGTCCACCCATTAACTTTTTATTTCTTCTGCTTCTCCAGATTGACAACCTGAAATCTTTTCAAGGAGAACAGGACAAACTGGCGAATGTGGACCGATTGTACCTCCTGCTGCTGGCTCTACCCTGGTAAACTTTCATTAATGCATCACCATCTTTATTACTTGCATTTACTTGAATTTTAATCAGTTACCGATTGCAAGTTACATGATGTGTGACCAGTAATTTAATTTTTTGGGTTTTGTTTAGATTACTTTTGTGCTAACGAAATCTGACTTCTTTTAGATTAAATATTACTTTATGCTAATCTAATCTGACTACTTTTGCATTACTTTTAGATTACTTTATGCTTGCGTAATATGACAACTTTTATATTACATTTTAGACTACTTTTCGATTACATTATTTTATGCTAATGTAATTTGTCTACTTTTGGATTGCGTTTAGATTACTTTGCTAACACAACTGGACTACTTTTGGAATACATTTAGATTACTTTATGCTAACCTAATTTGACTAGTTTTGGATTACATTTAGATTACATCATGCCAATGTAATCTGACTACTTTTGGATTACATTTAGATTACTTTATGCTATTGTAATCTGAAAACTTTTGAAATACATTTAGATTACTTTATGCTAATGTAATCTGACTAATTTTGGAATACATTTAGATTAAATATAATGAAAAAGTTTAAAATAAGGTTAACATAAAGTAATCTAAGTGTATTCCAAAATTAGTCAGATTACATTAGCATAAAGTAATCTAAATGTAATCCAAAAGTTGTCAGATTACAATAGCATTAAGTAATCTAAATGTATACCAAAATTAGTCAGATTACATTAGCATGATGTAATCTAAATATAATGCAAAAGTTTAAAATAAGGTTAGCATAAAGTAGATTACATCATGCTAATGTAATCTGACTACTTTTGAATTATATCACATTACTTTATGCTAATGTTATCTGTCTACTTTTGGATTACATTTAGATTACTTTATGCTAGCGTAATATGACAAGTTTTGGATTACTTTATGCTTGCCTAATATGACAACTTTTGGATTACATTTAGATTACTTTGCAAACATAATCGGATTACTTTCTGATTACATTTAGATTGCTTAATGCTAATGTAATCTGACTACTTTTAGATTACATTTAGATTACTTTATGCTAATGTAATCTGACTAATTTTGGAATGCATTTAGATTAAATATAATGCAAAAGTTTAAAATAAGGTTAGCATAAAGTAATCTAAATGTTCTCCAAAATTAGTCAGATTACATTAGCATAAAGTAATCTAAATGTAATCCAAAAGTTTTCAGATTACAATAGCATTAAGTAATCTATGGCCCAGTTTCACAAACAGGGCTTAGCTTAAGCCAGGACTAGACCTTAGATAAATTAGGCTATTTAGGCCACATTTAAAAAAACAGCCTTAGTAAAATACATTACTGGTGTGCACCTGTAGACAAAAAATGACACTGACATATTTTAAGACATCTCACTGCAAGTTATTTTGAGTTGAGACAGCTCAAACATGCAATTTAATCCATGACTAGCCTTAAACCTTGTTTGTGAAACCGGGGGTATATGTATTTCAAAAGAAGTCGGATTACATTAGCATGATGTAATCTAAATATAATGCAAAAGTTTAAAATAAGGTTAGCATAAAGTAGATTACATCATGCTAATGTAATCTGACTACTTTTGGATTACATCACATTACTTTATGCTAATGTTATCTGTCTACTTTTGGATTACATTTAGATTACTTCATGCTAACGTAATATGACAACTTTTGGATTACATTTAGAGTACTTTAATCTAAATGTAATCCAATAGTCAGATTACATTAGCATACTTTATGCTAATGTAATCTGACTACTTTTGGATTACATTTAGATTACTTTATGCTAACTTTCTGCTTACATTTAGATTACTTTATGCTAATGTAATATGACAACTTTTGGAATAAATTAAAATTACATCATGCTAATATAATATGACTACTTTTGGATTACATCACATTACTTTATGCTGATGTTATCTGTCTACCTTTGAATTACATTTAGATTACTTTATGCTAATGTAGTCTGACTACTTTTTCATTACATTTATATTAATTTATGCTAATTAATTGCTGAATGCTTCGTCAGTTGTAATTCACTTTGGACAAAAGCCTTTGCTAAATGATTAAATGTAAACGGAGTCTCTGTTTTCTTGTCGTAGTTACCAGTTGAGGATTGAATGCATGTTATTGTGTGAGGAGACTCTGTCTGTTCTTGACATCCTGAAGCCGAAAGTCGAGCTGGTGGAAACGGCCTGTGAAAGTGAGTGTGAAACACCAGTATTGTGTGTAATAGGTTACAAGGTAATTAGTTACTGTAATTAAATGAGTGGTCGAATAGTGAATGGGTTTCTGTTGATTTTTAGGTTATTTAAATTCACAAATGTAAGATGTTATTAATTAAAATATCACCACTAGAACAATGTTATATTAAAAAAGGTGTCTTCTGGAATAATATTAGAATTTTTATGATTAATCAAATTAAAAGATAGTATATGATTATTTACAGTGTTGTTATTAGTATGTTTTTTTTTCAATGAAAGCTTAAGAAACTGATGTAATTGTATGTTATAATGTATATTTAACATAGGTTTTGCCATGTGTTACAATCTTAAAGATGGTAAGTCAAGGGGAAGGAGAGTAACATTAATTTTTGAGTGAAACACTTAAGCAAACACAAAAAAATATCAACAAGTGAGGGACAAAATACCAAGACTAACTGAATGCAATAAAGTGAGTTTATTTACAAAGATAGTGATAATAATAAATGCAGAAATATGTATATAGAAAGAACAATAAATATTTACAAGAATATTGAAATTACAGACAACAAGTGGGGACACAAGATGTTTAAACAAATAGATGGGAGAGTTGGAGAAATGAGACGCGGGCGGCGTCCAAACAATAGAAATAAATAAAACAAAACAATATATTCTAATGGCCCAACCTCTACCCTAACTATACAAAAGAAAAGAATATAGCAATATTTGAAAAGAAATCTTTGCGTCTATTACGCACTATCTAACCTACTCTATTATATATATGTGTGAGAAAAAACAAAAGTACAGTGGGTGGAGCACGCCCCTTACCTAGTGTGTCTAACAAAAGTGATATTCAAGCTACGTGTGCACAATGTATGTCGCACGACCTTCTTACCTGTCCCACTCTCCAACCTCAGATGCGCGTAACACTGATGGGTAGACAAAATGGAGAACAGACAAATAACACAGACATGTAACACACTGAAAACAGATTGAAATTTCACTGACACACAACACAACACAGAAAATTCAGGGCCTCCCGAGTAGCGTCCTGTCACCACTTTTATGCCACGGTGGCAGCGGCTGGATTGGAGACTGTGGGAGTGACGTCAGGAGGGCACGGCAAACAGCTGGGCAGCGGTAGCCAGTCAGAGTCACTGTATAGGTGGAAGCGGGAGAGAGAGAGAGAGAGAGAGAGCACGCAAGAAAGAGGGAGAGAGAATGCACACGAGAGAGTGAGAAAGAGACTAGCGAAGAAAAATAATTATAATAATCACGCAACACAGGAACGTAACACATGAATAAAGCCAATGCTTGTTGATATGGCATTAATAAATAAATAAGAACAGTGTTATATATTTTGCTGACTTGCAGTACTCCGCATACTTTAATATTTGTATACATTTCTCAGTGAATATATTTTGGTGCATTTAAGCAAAACAGTTTTATTAAGCAGATGTATTAATTAAAATAACAGTTTAGTCAGGGAACAGGTATAGGAATAGACAGATAATACATTTAAATGCAAATGAGTTGATGCAAATAATCAAAGTTACTAAATTTTATATTTTTTATGTCTCTCTTGATTTTTCTTTTTTAATTTTATGTAATATATTCTCCTCTACATATTAATTTGGGTAGACTAATTTTTGGACTTTGGAAAGTTATTTTGTTAGGTAAGTTCGTGCCATAATATAGAACTGGAACTAATCTAATGTACACTCACCGGCCACTTTTTTAGGTACATCTGTCCAACTGCTCCTTAACGCAGATTTCTAATCAGCCAATCACATGGCAACAACTCGATGCATTTAGGCATGTAGACACGGTCAAGACGATCTGCTGCAGTTCAAGGCGAGCATCAGAATGAGGAAGAAAGGGGATTTAAGTGACTGAGCGTGGCATGGTTGTTGGTGCCAGACGAGTATTTCAGAAACTGCTGATCTACTGGGATTTTCATGCACAACCATCTCTAGGGTTTACAGAGAATGGTCTGAAAAAGAGGAAATATCCAGTGAGCGGCAGTTCTGTGGGCACAAATGCCTTGTTGATGCCAGAGGTCAGAGGAGAATGGCCAGACTGGTTCCAGCTGATAGAAAGGCAACAGTAACTCAAATAAGCACTCGCTACAACCGAGGTCTGCAGAAGAGCATCTCTGAACACACAACACGTCCAACCTTGAGGTGGATGGGCTACAGCAGCAGAAGACCACACCGGGTGCCGCTCCTGTCAGCTAAGAACAGGAAACTGAGGCTACAATTCACACAGGCTCACCAAAACTGGACAATAGAAGATTGGAGAAACGTTGCCTGGTCTGATGAGTCTCCATTTCTGCTGCCACATTCGGATGGTCGTGTCAGAATTTGGCGTCAACAGCATGAAAGCATGGATCCATCCTGCCTTGTATCACAGTTCAGGATGGTGCTGGTGGTGTAATGGTGTGGGGGAGATTTTCTTGGCACACTTTGGGCCCATTAGTACCAATTGAGCATCGTGTCAACGCCACAGCCTACCTGAGTATTGTTGCTGACCATGTCCATCCCTTTATGACCACAGTGTCTCCATCTTCTGATGGCTACTTCCAGCAGGATAACGCACCATGTCATAAAGCGCCAATCATCTCAGACTGGTTTCTTGAACATGACAATGAGTTCACTGTATTCAAATGGCCTCCACAGTCACCAGCTCTTAATCCAAAAGAGCACCTTTGGGATGTGGTGGAACAGGAGATTGGCATCATGGATGTGCAGCCGACAAATCTGCAGCAACTGTGTGATGCTATTATGTCAATATGGAGCAAAATCTCTGAGGAATATTTCCAGTATCTTGTTGAATCTCTGCCACGAAGGATTAAAGCAGTTCTGAAGACAAAAATGGGTCGAACCCGCTACTAATTAGGTGTGCCTAATAAAGTGGCTGGTGAGTGTATATGCACATATATAATATTTTAAAGCATCCTATATAAAATATTAATTTAAAAGAGAGATCTGTGAGGGGTGAAGTCATTTATTCTGAGCACTTTATCTATGTAGATTATGCCAAGAATGTTTAAATCCAGAGACATTATCAATTTTAGTGACGTCTGTGTTCATGATCATGCTAATGACCTCACACACGTCCATTTCCAGCCTGATGTTTCTAGAAAATGACAGTGAGGCTTTAATGTGTCATGTTTTATTTGACTGCACAGAGGAGCATTATAACATGCATACGCCTAATATTTATTCAGAGAAAAGAGTGCTGCTGCTTCCCCGTGAGTATTTGTCACTCTGTGTTGTCTGCAGTATTTCTGAATGCATAAATGTGAATGTATGTGTTTTACCTGCAGGTCTCAAGCAAAGTTCACTGCTGCCCAGTTTCTGCAAGCTCATTCTAGATGTGGGAAACTTCCTCAACTATGTGAGATACACCATTACAGTTTTGTCTTCATAATGTTGTTCATATATGTAAGGAATAACTGACAACAGAGCATTATTGTGCATTAATTTTAATAATTCAATGGATTGGAGGTCATTATTGTGCTTCTCTCGTCTCCGTAGCTAAATTCACTGTGCAGATGTTGTATTTGTGAGTTTATTTGTCAGGTTTATGTCTTCCTGAAACGTCCCCTGTGTGTAGCACTAGTTTCTTCCACAGCCCCTCCAAAACCTTCTGTTGTGTTCTGATGTGATTTTTGACTGTTGTACCTGTGAAATGACTTAAATCAGCGTAGTGATATGGAGCTGCAATGCGCTTAAAACCTGCCGGAACTACATTAGCTGTTTATCTGAAAATAACAGCACACTTTAGAAGGATCATCAGCCAATCAGAATCAAGCATTGAACAGACCTATAGTATAAATATGATAAAAAAGATGATTTGACCGATATAAATGTGTGTGTGAGGGTCTCTGCGTCATTTATGTTGGTTTGCAGATATAAAAGTGTGAGGGTCTTTGCGTCAATGTTGGTTTGCAGATATAAATGTGTGAGGGTCTTTGCGTCATTAATGTTGGTTTGCAGATATAAATGTGTGAGGGTCTTTGCGTCATTAATGTTGGTTTGCAGATATAAATGTGTGGGGGTCTTTGCGTCATTAATGTTGGTTTGCAGATATAAATGTGTGAGGGTCTTTGCGTCATTAATGTTGGTTTGCAGATATAAATGTGTGAGGGTCTTTGCGTCATTAATGTTGGTTTGCAGATATAAATGTGTGAGGGTCTTTGCGTCATTAATGTTGGTTTGCAGATATAAATGTGTGAGGGTCTTTGCGTCATTAATGTTGGTTTGCAGATATAAATGTGTGAGGGTCTTTGCGTCATTAATGTTGGTTTGCAGATATAAATGTGTGAGGGTCTTTGCGTCATTAATGTTGGTTTGCAGATATAAATGTGTGAGGGTCTTTGCGTCATTAATGTTGGTTTGCAGATATAAATGTGTGAGGGTCTTTGCGTCATTAATGTTGGTTTGCAGATATAAATGTGTGAGGGTCTTTGCGTCATTAATGTTGGTTTGCAGATATAAATGTGTGAGGGTCTTTGCGTCATTAATGTTGGTTTGCAGATATAACTGTGTGAGGGTCTTTGCGTCATTAATGTTGGTTTGCAGATATAAATGTGTGAGGGTCTTTGCGTCATTAATGTTGGTTTGCAGATATAAATGTGTGAGGGTCTTTGCGTCATTAATGTTGGTTTGCAGATATAAATGTGTGAGGGTCTTTGCGTCATTAATGTTGGTTTGCAGATATAAATGTGTGAGGGTCTTTGCGTCATTAATGTTGGTTTGCAGATATAAATGTGTGGGGGTCTTTGCGTCATTAATGTTGGTTTGCAGATATAAATGTGTGAGGGTCTTTGCGTCATTAATGTTGGTTTGCAGATATAAATGTGTGAGGGTCTTTGCGTCATTAATGTTGGTTTGCAGATATAAATGTGTGAGGGTCTTTGCGTCATTAATGTTGGTTTGCAGATATAAATGTGTGAGGGTCTTTGCGTCAATGTTGGTTTGCAGATATAAATGTGTGAGGGTCTTTGCGTCATTAATGTTGGTTTGCAGATATAAATGTGTGAGGGTCTTTGCGTCAATGTTGGTTTGCAGATATAAATGTGTGAGGGTCTTTGCGTCATTAATGTTGGTTTGCAGATATAAATGTGTGAGGGTCTTTGCGTCATTAATGTTGGTTTGCAGATATAAATGTGTGGGGGTCTTTGCGTCATTAATGTTGGTTTGCAGATATAAATGTGTGGGGGTCTTTGCGTCATTAATGTTGGTTTGCAGATATAAATGTGTGAGGGTCTTTGCGTCATTAATGTTGGTTTGCAGATATAAATGTGTGAGGGTCTTTGCGTCATTAATGTTGGTTTGCAGATATAAATGTGTGAGGGTCTTTGCGTCATTAATGTTGGTTTGCAGATATAAATGTGTGAGGGTCTTTGCGTCATTAATGTTGGTTTGCAGATATAAATGTGTGAGGGTCTTTGCGTCATTAATGTTGGTTTGCAGATATAAATGTGTGAGGGTCTTTGCGTCATTAATGTTGGTTTGCAGATATAAATGTGTGAGGGTCTTTGCGTCATTAATGTTGGTTTGCAGATATAAATGTGTGAGGGTCTTTGCGTCATTAATGTTGGTTTGCAGTCATAAATGTGTGAGGGTCTTTGCGTCATTAATGTTGGTTTGCAGATATAAATGTGTGAGGGTTTTTGCGTCATTAATGTTGGTTTGCAGATATAAATGTGTGAGGGTCTTTGCGTCATTAATGTTGGTTTGCAGATATAAATGTGTGAGGGTCTTTGCGTCATTAATGTTGGTTTGCAGATATAAATGTGTGAGGGTCTTTGCGTCATTAATGTTGGTTTGCAGATATAACTGTGTGAGGGTCTTTGCGTCATTAATGTTGGTTTGCAGATATAAATGTGTGAGGGTCTTTGCGTCATTAATGTTGGTTTGCAGATATAAATGTGTGTGTGAGGGTCTTTGCGTCATTAATGTTGGTTTGCAGATATAACTGTGTGAGGGTCTTTGCGTCATTAATGTTGGTTTGCAGATATAAATGTGTGAGGGTCTTTGCGTCATTAATGTTGGTTTGCAGATATAAATGTGTGTGTGAGGGTCTTTGCGTCATTAATGTTGGTTTGCAGATATAAATGTGTGAGGGTATTTGCGTCATTAATGTTGGTTTGCAGATATAAATGTGTGTGTGAGGGTCTTTGCGTCATTAATGTTGGTTTGCAGATATAACTGTGTGAGGGTCTTTGCGTCATTAATGTTGGTTTGCAGATATAACTTTGTGAGGGTCTTTGCGTCATTAATGTTGGTTTGCAGATATAAATGTGTGAGGGTCTTTGCGTCATTAATGTTGGTTTGCAGATATAAATGTGTGAGGGTCTTTGCGTCATTAATGTTGGTTTGCAGATATAAATGTGTGAGGGTCTTTGCGTCATTAATGTTGGTTTGCAGCTTTCCATTGTTGCATATGTGAAATGTTGTTGTGCTGATTGTAAAAGGCCTCAGCCCTCCATCAGTCTGTCATCACAGTCCTTCAGTATTCTTCTTCTATTATTATTCCCTCCAGAACTGTCTTGAGCATCTGTCTTCTGGCCTCCAGAAGCCACCACGTTCATTTCGTTTTGTCTTCGTCTTCTGTGGCGCAGGTCATTTGTTAGAGGAGAACAAACACCACAGCGGGGAATCCCAACAGTGCAGCAGCAGTGCATTTATGATCATGTTCTAGGTGATATGAGGGCTGTCTGGCTTATTTATATCTGCCATACTCTTAATCCCATGCCAAAGCAAGTGATCACAAAGAACCTATGTATTGGCCAATGACCTTAACCTTTTCTTTGAAAAACACAATACAAGCCATGATCTTAATGAATTCAAACAAAAATTGAGTCCCTCTACTCCTCTGAATTGACAGCTTCTTAATGTAGTTAAGCAGTTGAAAGCTACACCTGTAAATAAAGCACCTGGTCCAGACGGCATTTGCGGAAGAACACTTAAACACTGTGCAGAGCAACTCAGTGTAGTGTTCCATTCATTGTTTCAGGCTTCCCTGAATCAAGCGGGGGTTCCTCACTTGTGGAAGCCATCTAACGTAATACCTATTCCAAAGAGAGAGAAATCCAATTCCTTTAATGATTTTGGGCCCATTGCCTTAACGTCTTTATTTATGAAAGCCTTAGAGAGGGAGGTTAAATCACATTTGCTAACAGAAACTGATCATAAGTTGGACTCTTTGCAGTTGGCACTAAAGGAGGTGTGGATGATGCAAAGCTTTTCCTTCTAAATACCGTACAGCAACACTTAGAGAGTGGAGGCGCTTTTGCAAGAATGCTATTTGTGGACTTTTCCTCTGCATTTAATACTGTGAATCCTTTTATTTTAGCAAAGAAACTTTGAAATTGATGTGAGTCATGGTTTGGTTTTATGGATTTTAGACGTATTGACATGCAGGCAGCAGAGAGTCATGTTGAATGGCGTGCTTTCAGACATGCTTTTTACATCAATAGGATCTCCACAGGGTTGCGTACTGTCCTCAATTCTTTTTATATTTTACACAAATAAATGTCGCAGTACTGAGGACAACTGCCAGATAGTCAAATATGCTGACGACAGTTTTTTTTATATCCTTGTTAACAAATACAGATTGTAATCATTTAGTTTTTTTTAAGTGGTGCAAATAAGCTGAACCACAACTGAACATCACAAAAACAAAAGAGATGGTCATTGATTTAAAAAAAAAAATGCCTCAGAGGTGAAACCAGTGTATTTTAATGGAAAACAAGATGAAAAAGTACAGGAATAGAAGCATCTTGGTACAATATTTGATACCACATTAAAGTTCCAGCAGAACTCAGAAGCTGTTGCTAAGAAAGTGCATCAGAGATTGTATGTTCTTAGAAAACTGAACTCTTTCTGTGTAGAAAAGCATATACTGAGAACTTCTTATACCACCTATATCGAGAGTTTACTAAGCTTTTCCTTATTATGCTGGTTCTCCTCACAGACAAAAATCGCCTTAAACTTATTCAAGACTTGCTCCAAGATTATTGGTTTACCTCTTCGGTGTCTAGCAGAGTTACATGAACGGCAAATGTTAAGGAAAACTCAAAGTGTGATGGGAGATGATTCCCATCCTCTGAAGCCTTTTTTTGTTCTGTTGCCCTCTGGAAGAAGGTTTAGAAGCATCAAATGCTCTTCTAACAGATATAAATGTACCTTTGTTCCTGAGGCAATAAGGCTTTACAACCTTACACTTTAGGCAAGGCAAGGCAAGTTTATTTATATAGCACATTTCATACACAGTGGCAATTCAAAGTGCTTTACATAAACAGGAATAAAAAAGACAAGTATAAGAAAAAATAAAAATAAAAACCGATAATAAAAAAACAGATAAAAACAGATTAAAACAGGTTGTAAAAAAATGAAAAAGAAGAGAAAAACGTAAGCAATTTGTCGGACGTAGCACAGTGCTCATTCAGTAAAGGCACAGCTAAACAGATGTGTTTTCAGTCTGGATTTGAATGTGCTTAATGTTGGAGCACATCTGATCATTTCTGGAAGCTGATTCCAGCAGCGAGGGGCGTAGTAGCTGAAAGCCGATTCACCCTGCTTTGACTGAACTCTTGGAATTTCTAGTTTATATGATCCTAGAGATCTGAGTGTTCTTCTAGGTTTGTATTCAGTGAGCATATCTGTAATGTATTGAGGTCCTAGACCATTTAGTGATTTATAGAGCAGTAATAATACTTTAAAATCTATTCTGAATGTGACTGGGAGCCAGTGTAGAGACCTGAGGACAGGTGTGATGTGCTCTGATTTCCTGGTTCTGGTCAGAATCCTGGCCGCAGCGTTCTGGATGAGCTGCAACTGTCTGACTGTCTTTTTGGGAAGGCCCGTGAGGAGGCCGTTACAGTAATCCACCCTGCTGCTGATAAAAGCATGAACAAGTTTCTCTAAGTCTTCACTGGAAACAAAGCATCTGATTCCTGCAATGTTTTTGAGATGATAGTATGCTGATTTACTAACTGCTTTGACATGACTATTGAAACTCAGATCTGACTCCAGAGTCACACCAAGATTCTTGACCTTATTTTTTGTTGTTTGACCTTTAGAGCCAAGGTACGCATTCACCTTGAGAACCTCATCTCTGTTCCCAAACGCAATGACTTCAGTTTTCTCTTTATTTAACTGCAGAAAGTTTTGGCACATCCAACTGTTCATTTCATCAATGCATTGGCAGAGGGTGTCAATAGGGCTGTAGTCATTAGGCAGTAAGGCTAAGTATATGGCGGCAAATCAATGCCAATAATAATCGAGCGCAGCGGTGACGTTTACGCGCGAGGAGAAGTGAACCGCGAGCAGATTACAGGCCTACACGCGAGAAAACTACTGCTCGCGCGCGCGCAGGGGCTGTTCACGCGCGCGCTGAACTGATCCACCGCGAGGAAACGGGCGCTCGTGAGCTCGTCAGAAACACTCGCGCGCGCACATCATCATCTGTGCGCACGAGAGCGAGCGAGGTTATCCCTCACAGCGCGCGCGCGCGATCAGTTTTTCTGCTCGCTCGCTGGCTCTTCTCTGCTCGCGCGAAACATTTTGGAGTTTTGTCAGTCTTGGGGCGGGACTTGGTTTACTTGTTATCTCTAACGCTATTGGTTACTCTCCCTTTCCGGAAGTTAGCCGGGATTGGACGGGATGGAGTTTACCCATTAAATAAAAAACATATATATATATATATATCTTATCATAATGTGAAACTATAATAGACTTGCTTTCTCAGTAATAATAGGTGATGACTTTTAGTAATGAGATATTTATTGTAATAATCTCATAATAATGACTATTATGACTGTCATGACATATTATATGAAGTCATATAATGACATATCAAAATAATGAGATATATTCTTGTAACAAACTTTATTAAAGTACAACTGGGGAGAGAAAGAGAGAGTTATGCCATGTGTTGAAAAGATCTCTCCATTAAACAGTAATTAGGGAAAACTATACACGGGGCTAAATCAGGAGTCAGGACTAATAATTCTGACTTCAAATGTGTGTGCGTGTGTGTGTGTGTGTGTGTGTGTGTGTGTGTGTGTGTACTATTTACAGATGTGCTGTCTTGTATTTTTTTAAATGTCTGTGTTGAAAAAAATTAAATAATAGGTATTCTAATATAATATTTGATATCTCCAGCTGTCACATATTTGAACGATTTGATGAAGTTTAGCACCTACATTTAAACTGAACTCAAGCCAAACGTCTTAATTGATAAAAAAAATCTTTATTTTTTTCTCAGACTCATTGGCCTTGGCTCATTTTCTATGAAGAACATAAGTCAGAATAAATTGGATGGACAGTAGTTAATAAAATAGGCTGTACATGCATGAAGTGCATATAGTACATCGGCTTACAGTAAATATATTGCCATTAGTCTGTTATTCCACTATATATGTGACCTCTAAGATGTGGGCATGTTGTATAGAAACTGGTATTTGTATGCCTCTGAAGTGGAATTATGTAATGGATATATGCAGTGAGTAGAGCAAAACGAAGATTGTAGGTATTAAATTGTTGCTCCAATAGGTGGCGATAAACACCCATCTAAATGTCTGTCACTGTATTCTTCATGTTTGATTGGATTAATAATTTTTTTATGTCTTTATTAATCAATCATCAACTGAAAATGAGATTGAAAAATATCAACCTAAAGTATATAATATACTAATATATATGTATATGTACAGTTGAAGTCAGAATCATTAGCCTCCCTGAATTATTAGCCCCCCTGTTTATCCCCCCCCCCCCCCAATTTCTGTTTAACTGAAATATTTCTTCAACACATTTCAATCATAATAGTTTTAATAACTAATCTCTAATAACTGATTTATTTTATCTTTGCCATGATGACAGTGATTTGCCATGATGACAGTGATTAAAGTGACATTTAAAGGCTTAACTAGGTTAATTAGGTTAACTAGGCAGGTTAGGGTAATTAGACAAGTTATTGTATAATGATGACTATCGGAAAAAAAATTAGCTTAAAGAGGCTAATAATATTGACCTTAAAATCATTTTGGAAATATTTAAAAAAGAAAATTCAAAGGGGGGCAAATAATTCTGACTTCAAGTGTGTGTGTGTGTGTGTCTGTGTTCCCCTAAGGAAATCCTAGAACCACCATTTTCCACTGATCTATATTATTAATATTGTTAACAATTATAATAATATATAAAGCTGCACTGCGCATATAATATGCATTATATGGAAAGATCTAAAAAGCAAGTATCATCTAAACTCTTCTATAGACAATATTTCCTAGAAAGATTATATCCCCAAGTGTCATAATGAGCACTGCCGTTGTGGTTAATCAGCATAAAAGTAAAATTCAACAAACCAGACAAGTGCTGTACGTGGGACAAATCAAATGGTTCAGAAAGCCATTTTTACAAGAATTATTTTAGAAGATTAATCATTATTATTTGACAGTTTCTCGAGATTAAATCCTCAGACATCATCTTAGAAAGTTTCTTATGATTATGACTTGCAAATTATATATATTTAATGGCGTTATCTTTTAACCTGCGTCCAATCCCGGCTAACTTCCGGAAAGGGAGAGTAACCAATAGCGTTAGAGATAACAAGTAAACCAAGTCCCGCCCCAGGACTGACAAAACTCCAAAATGTTTCGCGCGAGCAGAGAAGAGCCAGCGAGCGAGCAGAAAAACTTATCGCGCGCGCGCGCTGTGAGGCATGACCTCGCTCGCTCTCGTGCGCACAGATGATGATGTGCGCGCGCGAGGGTTTCTGACGAGCTCACGAGCGCCCGTTTCCTCGCGGTGGATCAGTTCAGCGCGCGCGTGAACAGCCCCTGCGCGCGCGCGAGCAGTAGTTTTCTCGCGTGTAGGCCTGTAATCTGCTCGCGGTTCACTTCTCCTCGCGCGTAAACGTCACCGCTGCGCTCGATTATTATTGGCATTGATTTGCCGCCATATAAGTAGATCTGAGTGTCATCAGCATAGCTGTGGTAGGAAATTTGGTTCTTTCTCATTATTTGGCCCAGAGGGAGCATATAAAGGTTGAACAGGAGAGGTGCCAGAATCGAGCCTTGTGGGACTCCACATGTCATGGGTGTCCACCTCGACCTATGGTCACCTACAGTATACTGACATAGTAACCTCTCCCTTCAAGATAAGATCTGAACCATTTGAGGACCGTTCCAGACAGCCCAACCCAATTTTCCAGCCTATCCAGAAGTATACTGTGATCGACAGTGTCAAATGCAGCACTGAGATCGAGCAATACCAGCACTGTTAGTTTGCCTGAATCTGTATTTAGGCGGATATCATTGATTATCTTTATAAGAGCGCTCTCTGTACTGTGATGTGCTCTGAAACCAGATTGAAAATTGACTAAACACCCCTTGGAGTTTAAGAACGTGTTAACCTGGTTAGCAAGTTTTGAATCTTTAATATATGGGTCTTTCCTATGTTTTTAGTACTATTTATGAAGTTATTATCAAGCATGCTGGATTGTGTCTTTTTAATGCTGTTTGTTAGTGATTTGTCTCACTATGTGCTAGTTGTATCATGAAATGCTACTACCCTAATCTCATTGCCCCTGGTGGGATTATTAAAGTTGTTAAACATTAATAAACCCTCTGTGTTTGGCAAACACTATTACAGTATTTTTTTTTTCTGTGTGATGTGAACACTGGTGTAAAATGGACTGATGTGCATCACTGATAATCCTGTACAACATTAGTTCATGCAAACTCAGAAATAGTGTCTGGATCACAGAAAATATAAATATTGTCTGGTTTCCTTGGCTTCATTGTCTTCTCATTTTGCAGCGTCTCAGTTCCTCATATTGTGACGTTGTTTGTTCTCCAGGGGAGTCACACTGGAAATGCTGATGGATTCAAGATTGGTTCCCTGCTGAAACTCACTGAAACCAAAGCAAACAAGAGTCGCATCACTCTCTTGCATCACATCCTGGAGGTACAGTAACACCTCCGCATCACTAAAGCTGCAGTCACATTTGAGTTTAATCTTGCGAAATTCTGTCGTACAGCGCTGCGAAAAGAGGCGGGGCTAAACAAGATGATTAGACATTAAAAAAATCGAGCGATTGCTCCAGGTTTTAAATTTTTGTCCAGAGAGGTCATGTTTTGATCCTCAATTGGTCTCACGCAGTCAAGTGATGCAATTTCGCAGGTCAGAGTTCACCAAGCTTGAATTTTGTACTGCAGCTACCTGCGAAACTTGACGCATGACCTTGTGTTTCCGGTCTGACGCATTCGCGTGCATATGAATGGAAGTCTACGGGGAGGAAAGTCCAGTGTGACCGCAGCTTAAGACCCTATAGAACAGGGGTGTCAAACTCGAAGCAGCCCTGCACAGTTTATTTCCAACTCTGCTCCAACATACTTAACTGTAGGTTTTAAACAAGACTGAAGGACTCAATTAGTTTGATCTGGTGTGTTTAATTAGGGTTGGAACTAAACTGTGCGGAGCTGTGGCCCTCCAGGAACTGAGTTTGATAACCCCAGCTCTAGAACATTAAGCTTGGCTTTTAAAGTGTCCTACTATTGAGCTGGAGTCTCCTACAACAGGTTTAAAGGCATCAGAGCTCAGAAAACGTTGACATTGTTTTCAGAATATCTCAGGTCTTAACTGTGTTCATCACTTTGGTGCATAGATTTAAGCTTGGTCTCTTTTTTAAAAAGAGTGTAGTCAGATTGTTGCTAATATGAAAAGTCAAACAGTGAAATGAAACGAAAGATGCGTGCCTTTTTATGAAAATTATAAAATAATAAATTGATACTTTGGCAACGCAGTGGCGCAGTAGGTTTTGCTGTTGCCTCACAGCAAGAACGTCGCTGGGTCGCAGGTTCGAACCTCGGCTGGGCTGGGTCAGTTGGCGTTTCTGTGTGGAGTTTGCATGTTCTCCTTGCGTTTGCGTGGGTTTCCTCCGGGTGCTCCGGTTTCCCCCACAGTCTAAAGACATGCAGTACAGGTGAATTGGGTAAGCTAAATTGTCCGTAGTGTATGAGTGTGAATGAGTGTGTGGATGTTCCCAGAGATGGGTTGCGGCTGGAAGGGCGTCCGCTGCGTAAAATCGTGCTGGATAAGTTGGCGGTTCATTCCGCTGTGGCGACCCCGCAAGGGACAAAGCCGACAAGAAAATGAATGAATGAATGAAATTGATACTTTATCATATTGCATAGTTTTTGTTACAAAAAATATATTTTTAGTTTACAAAACCTGTTTTAGCCTAAAATTAACAGTTAAATTAAAAGCTAAACATCTCAATTAATTAAATTCCAAATTTGAAGTTGATATCTCCAAAATTGAGCTTTCTGTAAAATTTTGTTTGTCCGCAGTACCAGACATGACCACCAGGCATTCAGTTTGCATTGGTCACCATAAAAGGTAGAGGTGTGAACCTACACTGCTCTCACGGTTCGATTCGGTTACGATTATCATGCCATCGATTCGGTTCAATTCGATATCACGGTGCATCACGGTGCATTGACGATGCTTTCCATACACAGTTTTATATTTTCTTCACAGCACAGCATTTCTTGTATTAAAATGTATAAACATATTTATATTTATTTACTATTTGTAATACAATTTTGTCCTTTAATGCAAACAGTCAGATATATGAACTGTACCTTTAAAAACTCAAGTACATGCACAGAGCAACCCGAGCATTTATAGCAAAAAACAAATATAAATATGCTGCTCGCTTTCTGAGCCTTTTCTGGTGATTTTCTTTCTTACACCCCTTTGATTGGTCACGCGGTCAACATAAAGATCTGCGATTGGCTCTTACGCGCTGGCGCTCTGCACCGATGATAAACACTGATACACGGCAGCGCAGCGGCGATCACAGCTGATCCATGGCACTGGATTCATGATAGACGCGGTGGGGGAAACTCTGCAGACACTCGCTCGAGTCTGTATCCAGAAGTAACACTGTAAAAGCCGAGAGGAGATGAAAAGTCACGCCAGCAGGTCAAATGGGCCACAGTGAGAGAGAGAAAAGGAGTACTTTCATTTTCTCAATCGCAGTGAAATAGGGGCTTCTGCTGTAAGTGTCAGTGAAAGACTGTTCAGTAAACACACACAGTCAAATTGTGCACATTTTCTGATTTTTTTTTTTAAGTAGTTGAAGTGTTTTAAATACTCGCGCTCCCCACACTCGCCATAGTAAGCTGCGGAGACATAGTGCATATGAGATAAATGACGTCAGTACATAATAACCGGTTTTGATTATTACTGAACCGATACCGAATTATCCGCGTCTGCATCGCGGTGCACCGAAGAAACAATTAATTTTGACACCCCTAATAAAAGGGCATCTTCTATCCTTTAAGGAATAGGAACTTTTATTTTTTCATACTTTTGACACTATTTGTAAGGTAGACATACAATTCTTAAGAAGTATGTGTAGTTTGGTGGTATTTGATTTTGAATTTAGCCTCTAAAAATCATTACACTTGTGTACATGCGGATTGCTGTAGCAAAGTAATGGGTAACACTTTATTTTGATGGTCCATTTGAGTATTAGTAGACTGTCTGCTTAATATCTGTTGATACTGACATTTAACAGTCCTTCAACAGACATTTCACTGACTATAAGAAACTTTGCAAGTACATGTCAGCTTACACTAACCCCAACCCTAACCCCAACCTAACAGTCTACTTATAATCTAATGAGAATTAGTTGACATGTAGATGCAATGTAACTTATATTCAACAAACGGACCATCGAAATAAAGTGTGACCAAGTAAGGATTTGCAACTCTGAGTATTCTTGTTGCAGATTAATAAATAACAGTTGCTCAGTAATATCTATCACCAGATATGAAAACTAGACATTTTATGCTTTCAATTTATGATATATTTGTCATGATTGCTTCAGTTTAGACTACAATATTACGGTTTAAAAATGTAACCCACAGCTTGTAGGTTGGCAGTAAATGTATTTTAATCCATTACTCTTCCAACATAACAAAAAACAGAAGTAAAATATGTATTCAAAAGTCTTAGACCTTTACAACGGGATATATGGCAGGGTGTCCACTGGGTCTTAGTCTTAAATTCATTGAAATATTGTCTTGTATGTCTTCATATATCATTTATAGCAGGTATTAATTTTCCTATGTCCACGTAAAACTAACCAATTGTGCAAACACTCGTCCAATCACCAACAATTTAACAAAAGTTACATTATTTTAACTCCATATGGTTTAATTTACCAATATGGTGTGATGTTTGTCTTCCTTACAATAATATTTGTTTTGAAAGTTCTCTATGTATTTGAACAGACCGTTTATTATAGCTTGTAAAGCATATCCATTTAAAAAAAAAACATTATGGTGAGAGAAAAAGTGCATGTTTACAACAAGAGTTTGATTGTTTGAATCTTTAGCGTTCAACCCTGTATAAGTCTGATCATAAGTCAAATGAATGGTCTTAAAGTCTTAAATCCTGTATAGTTTGTCATGATTAGATTAGGATTTAATTCCAAAAAAGGTGGTGTAAACCTAAGACAGTTAAGGGGTTAATATTATATTCATTTTGATGCCATCTCTGCTCTAATAGGTCAGCTGGCCAAACTGTTTTGATTGGTTCTTTTTTGTTGGGAAATGAAACGCCCATTTCAGAATGATTGTACATCACGGGTGGGTGGGGATTATGCAAATTAGTTGGTTTGATCATGTTGATTGTTCAGTAATCGACAAAAGACTCGAAAATATAATGATTCATTGAGTCGATTTAGTCAACTCTTTGAGTGAGTATATATACAGGGAGTGCAGAATTATTAGGCAAGTTGTATTTTTGAGGATTAATTTTATTATTGAACAACAACCATGTTCTCAATGAACCCAAAAAACTCATTAATATCAAAGCTGAATATTTTTGGAAGTAGTTTTTAGTTTGTTTTTAGTTTGAGCTATTTTAGGAGGATATCTGTGTGTGCAGGTGACTATTACTGTGCAGAATTATTAGGCAACTTAACAAAAAACAAATATATACCCATTTCAATGATTTATTTTCACCAGTGAAACCAATATAACATCTCAACATTCACAAATATACATTTCTGACATTCAAAAACAAAACAAAAACAAATCAGTGACCAATATAGCCACCTTTCTTTGCAAGGACACTCAAAAGCCTGCCATCCATGGATTCTGTCAGTGTTTTGATCTGTTCACCATCAACATTGCGTGCAGCAGCAACCACAGCCTCCCAGACACTGTTCAGAGAGGTGTACTGTTTTCCCTCCTTGTAAATCTCACATTTGATGATGGACCACAGGTTCTCTATGGGGTTCAGCTCAGGTGAACAAGGAGGCCATGTCATTAGTTTTTCTTCTTTTAGACCCTTTCTTGCCAGCCACGCTGTGGAGTACTTGGACGCGTGTGATGGAGCATTGTCCTGCATGAAAATCATGTTTTTCTTGAAGGATGCAGACTTCTTCCTGTACCACTGCTTGAAGAAGGTGTCTTCCAGAAACTGGCAGTAGGACTGGGAGTTGAGCTTGACTCCATCCTCAACCCAAAAATACCCCACAAGCTCATCTTTGATGATACCAGCCCAAACCAGTACTCCACCTCCACCTTGCTGGCGTCTGAGTCGGACTGGAGCTCTCTGCCCTTTACCGATCCAGCCACGGGCCCATCAAGACTCACTCTCATTTCATCAGTCCATAAAACCTTAGAAAAATCAGTCTTGAGATATTTCTTGGCCCAGTCTTGACGTTTCAGCTTGTGTGTCTTGTTCAGCCTTTCTTACCTTGGCCATGTCTCTGAGTATTGCACACCTTGTGCTTTTGGGCACTCCAGTGATGTTGCAGCTCTGAAATATGGCAAAACTGGTGGCAAGTGGCATCTTGGCAGCTGCACGCTTGACTTTTCTCAGTTCATGGGCAGTTATTTTGCACCTTGGTTTTACCACACGCTTCTTGCGACCCTGTTGACTATTTTGAATGAAACGCTTGATTGTTCGATGATCACGCTTCAGAAGCTTGGCAATTTTAAGAGTGCTGCATCCCTCTGCAAGATATCTCACTATTTTTGACTTTTCGGAGCCTGTCAAGTCCTTCTTTTGACCCATTTTGCTAAAGGAAAGGAAGTTGCCTAATAATTATGCACACCTGATATAGGGTGTTGATGTCATTAGACCACACCCCTTCTCATTACAGGGATGCAAATCACCTAATATGCTTAATTGGTAGTAGGCTTTCGAGCCTATACAGCTTGGAGTAAGACAACATGCATAAAGAGGATGATGTGGTCAAAATACTCACTTGCCTAATAATTCTGCACTGCCTTTATGCTGTATTTTTTATTTTTTTAGATCATTCACTTTGAACTCTGTTTACATTTAAGGACCGCTGCGCTACAAGCTGCAAATTTGCATGAGATATTTTGTGACCTTATGTGATCTGCTGTTGAAACTCTTCATTTGAAGGGTGTGTGTATGTGTCTGTCTGTGTGGTGTTTTGCAGGAGGCTGAATTGAATCATCCAGAGCTGCTGAATCTTCCAGACGAGATTGCACCGTGTGAGAAAGCGGCAGGGTAAAAAAACACACACACAATCCTTCTCTGAGAGCTTTATGTGTCTCATCTGAGTTTCTCATAGTTTTGTGTGTGTTTTTGCATAAATGTGTGTGTTTGTTTGTTCGCTTGCATGTGTGTGTGTGTGTGTGTTTGCATGAATGTTTGTTTTTGCATTCACGTGTTTGTCTGCGTGTTTTGTGCGTGTTTGCATAAATGTTTGCTTGCGCGTGTGTGTGTGTGTGTGTGTGTTTGTTTGCATGGGTTTGCATGAATGTTTGTTTTTGCATTCATGTGTTTGTCTGTGTTTGCATGAATGTGTTTGTTTGCATGTGTGTGTTTGTTTGTTGGCACGTGTGTGCATTTGCATGTATATTGCGTGTTTGTTTTTGCATGTGTGTGTGTGTTTATTTGCATGTGTGTTTGTTTTCGTGCATGTTTGTTTTTGCATGCATGTTTTTTTGCATGCATGTTTGTTTTTGCATGCATGTTTTTTTGCATGCATGTTTGTTTTTGTGTGTATGTTTGTTTGTTTGCATGTGTTTGTTTTTGTCTGTGTGCATGCATGTGATGTTTTTTTTTTTGTTTTTTTTTCAGCATAAACCTGGACTCGATTCAGGCAGAAATCGGTAATCTTCTGAAGAGACTCAAAGACGCAGAGAAGAAAGTGTCTTCATCGGTGCCGGACGTCAAGGAGCAGTTTCTAGGAGTCATTGAGGTAGAAACACCGATTTAAAGGGACAGTTCACACAAAAATAAAAATGTTACCATAATTTATTTTTTTATTTATTTATTTTTATTTATTTATTTTTAATCTAATGTAGATAATTTGAAGAATGTTGAAAAAAAGCAGCCATTGACCTCCATGGTATTTTTTTGTTCCCAACTATGTATGTCAATAGCTGCTTTTATCCAACATTCTTCAGTATATCGTGGCCTGTTTCAGAAAGGAGGTCAAGTGAAAACTCAGAGTATGTTAACCCTGAAATGAGAGAAACTCTGTTTTCCGTTTCAAAATAGCAGGTTTATCAAACTCCAGAAAGCAGGGTAAGTCAGGCCTGTTTCTGAACGAGAGGGAACTTATACTCCGAGTCAGTTACTGTGGTCACTTACTCAGTGAACCTAACCTGGTCAAGAGCAGGTTTTATTCACTAAACTCAGAGTCTCTTTCGGTCTCCTCCCCTTTTTTTAAAAATGAATCTGTATTTCTTGCCTTAGCCTTACGTTTCGGACGTCTTTTATGCTATAATCCAGTTTGCACATAAATTTAGTTCGCATTTTTGGATGGAAACATAGCTATTGCCTACATTTCAGTCACACAAAGAACAAAGTCATGTATGAGAATGGCTTGTCCTTTTTTAATAAATAATTAGCTTAAATTCACTGAGCTTCGACAGGGACATGTACTGTAACTAGACTAATGGGATTCATACTCGTTCTAAAAACTATTTGTGAGCACTGCTTGCATTCGAAGGCCCCGTTTACACTAATACGTTTTAGTTTTAAAACGCATAAGTTTTGCTACGGTTACGCCATCCGTCCACACTACGCCGGAGTTTTCGAGCCCTGAAAACGGAGCGTTTTGGAAACGCTGGAGAGGCCGTTTCTATTCTAAAACACTGCTGCTTCGTCTCAGTGTAGATGGGGGGAAAACGGAGACATCTGAAAACGGAGGCGGGGCTGCAGACATTCTCCTCTCTGATTGGGGCTTTTCCTCAATATTAAGTAGCCTACACACAGTTCAGTCCTGCATCGTCTCCTTGTAAGTTCAAACTCCGAGTGTGTACTTTATAAGGTCATTCACATCACCCTGGCTATGCTGTTTCACTATCTTAACAATAAAATGAAAAAATGATGCGAGGAACTGCCTATTTTCACTTTGATATTAGCAACAACAGACATCAAAAACGTTGAGGCGTCGTGTAGCTGCATGATATGAGCATCATCTTCATGCATATATTTATAACAAAATGGAGCCTATAACATCACTGCCTCCTTTCATTTTCATTGAAAATATGAAACATACCCTCTCTCTTTCACTGAATATCAGTTTTAATGATCAACAATGGCCATTATAAAAGTGTAACGCACAATAAGTTTATACAATAGAGAAAATAAAGGCAAACATTCAGTCAGATGTGCAGAATCGGTGTCCGCGGTTACATTAATTAATATATTAACCTAACTTATCTTTGCGCTCAGCCAAAGCACGTTACCTGAGAACAAGTAATCGATTCAAAAGACCAAAGTCGGGGAATATGTAGTCAGATATAGACGACAAGTTTTAATGTAGACTGAGAGCTGTTCAGAAACGCTGGGTAAAACGCTAGTGTGGATGCGGAACGTTTTCATTCTAAAACGCCGTTTTAAAACTAAAACGTACTAGTGTAAACGGGGTCTAAATGTCATCAACCTCTACACTTGATCAATAATAAAGGCAGACACACACACAAGTGCACTTTAACATCTATTCAAAACTCAATTTTAGAGATGTTATCTTAAACTGATCAGCTTGTGTAAAAGTGGGAACCCTAAATTAAACATTTCAACTGAACATTAAGCTAAGGTTATCTGCATTCTTGTTTTGTCAGATTTGTTGTAAAAACTGTGCTGTAGCCTATTTTACGATTTAATGCAATTACATCTGAAATAACTTCAAAATTACGGCCAATTCGCCACTTTTTCAAGTAAAAAGTTAATACCTAACTCAGATCAGCTATTCTGAAACCGAAAACTCTAACTCAGAGTTCAAGTTTAAACTCCGAGTTGGTTGAAGCTCCTTACTGAAACAGGCCCCATATCTTGTGTTATTATTATTATGTGCTATTATTATAAACAAGCAATGCAAAAAATTGCCCTTGTTTATAAAATGAGATTACATGTGTTTTGTTTGTGTGTTTATTATATGAAGAGCTCAGATGCAAACCTTTTTAGTGCCGTATGAAATGTTCTTTCAAAGTTAGCATTTTTCTCAGCCTCCCCTGTTTTCATGTTCAGTTATTTATCTTTAAAGGCAATGGGGAAAACATATTCTTATATATAATTTTCATTGGTATTTTTTTAATTGTGTATGCCTAAGTGAATGATCATATTTGTCGTGTGTGTGCAGTCGAAGCGGTGCGCGTGTGAGTCTCTTGAGCAGCGTTTCTCCATCATGGACAGCAGGAGAGGAGCTCTGGCTCAGTATCTGTGTGAAGACGCCACTCAGCTCTCACTGGACGAACTCTTCAGCACCATCAAGACCTTCCGGGAGCTTTTCATCAGAGCACTCAAGGTCACACACCTCTATTTCTCTTTAATACTACAAGGTTTTTTGTTTTTTTTTACACCATTTCATATTTGTTAATAGTTAAAAAAATTCATATGACTCATAATTAAATACTCCGAGCACTTGATGTCACAGTTTTAATTTCTATTAGGAATATAACAGTATTTCATATTTACGATAATAAATTCATATTACTGATATTTCAAGTTTTAAATCATCAGAGCACTCAAGCTCACCTTTAATTTTATTTAAAACATCACAGTATTTCATATTAGGTGCTAAATTCATATTACCTGTAATCAGCATTGGAGAAAGTTATGTCTGAAAGTAATGCATTACAATGTTTTGTTACACTCCAAAAAAGTAATGTGTTGTGCTACTTTTGAGTTACTTTTGCATTATTCATTCATTTTCCTTCAGCTTAGTTCCTTTATTCATTAGGGGTCGCCACAGCGGAATGAACCGCCAACTTATCCAGCATATGTTTACCTTCCGGCCACAACCCAGCACTGGGAAACAGCAATGCACTCTCACATTCACACACACACACACACACTCATTCACTAGGGCCAATTTAGTTAATCAATTCACCTTGTAGCACATGTGTTTGGACTGTGGGGGAAACCGGAGCACCCGGAGGAATTCCACGCCAACACGGGGAGAACATGCAAACACAGAAATGCCAACTGACCCAGGCGAGACTCAAACCAGTGACCTTCTTGCTGTGAGGCCACAGTGCTAACCAATGAGTCACTGTCATGTTACTTTTTCCTAATTTTTGCTGAGGCTTGATCTATTTCAGAACTTGCTGTTTTTTTTTTTTTTTTTAGTTTTTTTAATAGAGGAGCTCTGCAATTAATAACGCACTGTATAACCTTCAATTTGATTTAACCTTGAAAAAGCAATCAAAATATGTGTGTGTACGTAAAAATACACACACACGTACAAGTGCTATTGTAACAAATTAAATTAATTTAATTAATTTGTTTAATTCAAATTAAACTGAACGCACACATGCATATATGTAAAAATATATATTTTATATATTTTTATATATTTTTTAAATATAAAATATGTATTTATTTGATACAAATTATATACAATTTACTATCTATGCAATTAAAAAGTTTAGTTTTTGTGTATCACATAAAGTTAAGATAAGTGCATACAGTTGAATTCAGAATTATTAGCCCCCCTGTTTATTTTGTTTCCCAATTTCTGTTTAGCAGAGAGATTGTTTTCAACACATTTCTAATCATAATAGTTTTAATAACTCATCTCTAATAACTGATTTCTTTTATCTTTGCCATGATGACAGTAAATACGTTTGGCCATAGGGGAAATGGTCGTGCCCAACTGAGCCAGGTTTCTCTCAAGGTCTTTTAAATTCTTCACTTTCGCCAATTGGTGAAGTTTTTTTCCTCACCGCTGTCGCCACTGGCTTGCATAGTTCGGGATCTGTAGAGCTGTGCATCGATGGATTGCTATTCCGTGTTTGGACTCTCAGTAGTGAATATTAACCACACTACACTGAGCTAAACTGAACTGAACTTAATCTCTGAAAACTGAACTGGCACTGTTTCAGTTCACTATAATCTTCTATGTGAAGCTGCTTTGACAATCTACATTGTAAAAGCGCTATACAAATAAAGGTGAATTGAATTGAAAAATATTAGACTAGATATTCTTCAAGACACTTCTATACAGCTTAAAGTGACATTTAAAGGCTTAACTAGGTTAATTAGGTTAACTAGGCAGGTTAGGGTAATTAGGCAAGTTATTGTATAATGATGGTTTGTTCTGTAGACAGTCAAAATAAAATTGCTTAAAGGGGCTAATAATTTTGACCTTAAAATGGGTTTTAAAAAATTAAAAACTGTTTTTATTCTAGCCGAAATAAAACAAATAGGACTTTCTCCAGAAGAAAAAATATTATCAGACATACTGTGAACATTTCCTTGCTCTGTTAAACATCATTTGGGAAATATTTAAATGAGGAAAAAAATTCAAAGGGGGCGAATAATTCTGACTTTACTTTATATTTATTTTTTTATTACGTGAAAACACACTTTTATTTTGGATGTGATCAATTGCGATTAATCTTTGCCCAGCACTATATACATATACAGTGCTCATCATACGAGTACACCCCCCCACAAATCTCATTTAAATTAATATTTTGTAAAGGAAGCTTTACAATATTATATTTGTGCATATATATTAGATTAGTCAGTACTGAAGTCAAATCTGGAGCTTATCTAACAAAATAACTTGCGATAATGGTTCAAAAACTAGTAGCCCAAATTTATATGTTATAGAAAACATTAAATAACATTTTCAAAAACAGTAAACATCAAGAGAAATAAAAATATATTTAAAATTGTTGAAATGTTGTAGTTTTTAATTCTTTTTTGCAATATTAATGAATTTAAATATATTACCTTTCCATTTCTAAAGATGTTCATTGAACAAAATATTATTTCAATAAATGTATCTGTTTAATAAATCTGTTTTGTTATATACTGTGTGTGTGTATATATATATGTATATATATGTATATATATATATATATATAATACTGTGATATATTGAATAATAATGTGATAGATTGAATAATATGATGTATTGTTGATATTTTATTCAAATATTATATAATCTTTTCTTTTTTTTTTTTACTACTATTTACTGTTTACTGTTTTGTTATTATTATGCATGTTACTTTTTATGTAAACTTTAGAACTGCTTTGGCAATACATTTGTAACATTTGTTATGCCAATAAAGCAACTATTGAATTGAATTGAGAGAGAGAGAGAGAGAGAGAGAGAGAGAGAGAGAGAGAGAGAGAGAGAGAGAGAGAGACGCACACACGTATGACGTATGATATTCACTGAGAAATGGATAAGAATATTTATTTTCAAAATGGGGTGTACTCGTATATGCTGAGCACTATATATTTATATCAGTATACATGCATACAGCGGGGAAAATAAGTATTGAACACATTGTCATGTTTTTCCTGGGAATAATATTTCTAAAGGAGCTGTTGACATGGAATTGAAGCAGATTTTGGTAAAAACCCAAACAATACAAACATAGGAATAAAACAAAACTAAAAATCTGAAAAATGAGTTCTGTGTAATAACAATGGAGTGACAGAAGGAGAAAGTGCTGAACTGCTGAAACGGATTTAATACTTTCTATAAAAGGCTTGTTCATTCGCCTCTCAAATGGAGAATGAAGCCTCATGCATTGCTCAGGTGTGAGTTTCTCACAGACTTCAACAGAGCGTCTAAATCTTGATGGTTCTGTGGGTCTCGTCTATCAATTCTGAGCTTTATTTTGTGTTTTCTATTGGATTGGGGTCAGGTGATTGGCTGGGCCATTCTACAGCTTGATTTTCTTTCTCTGAAAGCATCTGAGAGTCTTCTTGGCTGTGTTTTGGATCATTGTCCTGCTGAAATGTCCACCCTGGCTTCATCTTCATCCTCCTGCTAATGTAGATGTTGGACTGAAGCAGCTGATATTCATTTACACTGAGGAACACCTCCCTTCATGTGTTCAACACTTTTGCTTGTGTCATTTCATTTTATTACACAGAACTTCATTTGTAAACTAATTAGATTTGTTTGTTTTGCATATATGGATTTCTTTGGTTGTTACCAACATCTGGTGAAAATTTCAAGTCAACGGCACCTTTAGAAACATGTTTTCTGAAAAAAATGGTGACGTGTTCAATACTTATTTTCTCTGTTGTATATGCACGCACACACAAGTACTATTGCTAAAAATGTTAAATATAGTGAATATGGGAAAAATAGTTATGCAAAATATGAATCTGTATTATTACAGGTATTTTTTTTTCGTTATTGATGTATAATGTATGATTTGTTCCTGCAGGAGAACCATGTTCGTAAAGAGCAGGCGGCGAAAGCGGAGAAGAGGAAGCAGCAGCTGGCGGAGGAGGAGTCCAAGAGGCAGAAAGGAGAAGATGGAAAGATAAGTGAGTCTTTAATCTGATTCACTAATGCTGTGCTCATTACTGTCTTTATATGATGAGCAGAACGTTCAGTGTTTCCCTCTCAGCACAATCAGTTCAGACTCACAGCGCAGATTAAACTTCATTCCTCTTGCTTTATCAGGTTTAAATGTTCATGTAGTAATTTATGCAGTTTAATTCTGTTTCAAATGTTTCCCAAGTGCTTTTTAATGACACTTTTCCAACAAATATCTAAACCTAATAGTTTTAATAACTCATTTCTAATGATTGATTTCTCTTTGTCATGATGACAGCACATAATATTTGACTAGATATTCTTCAAGACACTAGTATTCAGCTTAAAGTGATATTTAAAGGCTTAATTAGGGTAAAGTTAGGGTAATTAGGCAAGTCATTGTATAACAGTGGTTTGTTCTGTAGACTATCCAAAACTAATATTGCTTAAGGGTCTAGTAATATTGACCTTAAAATGGGTTTGTTGTTTGTTGTCCACGGTAACTGACTCTGAGTTAAAGTTACCTCTCTTTCAGAAACAGGCTTGACTTACCCTGCTTTCTCGAGTTTGACAAACCTGCCATTTTGAAATGGAAAACCCAGAGTTTCTCTCATTTCAGGGTTAAAATACTCGGAGTTTTCACTTAACCTCCTTTCTGAAACAGGCCTCAGAAGTCTGACCTAGTTTGTATGTGCGCATAAAAAACAGTTGATGGAAATGCCAAGATGCACATAAATTTTGAACATGCGCATAAAAACATATGCACATAACTGAGTAGAATAAACTTTTTTTAATCTATAAGAAAAGATGTGCATAAACTACAGTGGAATTACAAAAGTCATGTGATTTTGTTATGAGAGATCATGTGATGATAAAAATGTGTGTGAATAGACAAATCAGCAGGCTGAGCACACTGTAAAACATCTGAAATGTTGTTTTGGTCATTGTTAAACGCCTTAACCATTTTAGCATTAGTGTTGTTATATTATTAATGACCTCCAGAATCAAGAGCGTCTGTGCTCCACATCTCACAAACTCCTTCAAACGCCACCGCACGTTTACTGCGTGTCAGGATTGTCTTCTGAGGCACAAATCATTTATTAAATGAAGAAAAGATTGACGCAGCTTCTCTTATCGCAGCAAATTCCGTTTTACTGTTGATATTTGGCGCCAGTTAATCAGGAAGTGACGATTTTGTTCTCTTTGACTTGTTGGATGGAAACGCAGCTTTATTCGCACATCTTTTATGCGATAATCCAGTTTTGCGCATAAAGCTCATTCGCATTTTTGGATGGAAACATAGGCTAGCTGGTATGTTTGAACCTGATCTGCCTGTTTGTGTTACTTTATAAAGAAGTCTGATATCTCGCTGTTTCTTTTTATGTTTAATTGACCCTGTGCAAAAATAATGTAACTGTCTGTTTGCATCTGATCCAGTTAGAAACACATTTATCCTGATTAAAAATATCCATTATCATACCTGCACATTAACATCAACAACCGATCTAAAAAACATTTTTCTGAAGAAAGTATATGAGCTGGCTATTCCATTTCAAATAAATTTAACTCACAAACAGCTAGCCTAACATTACTTTCCCATAGTAGCAAAATATTTGAGCATCGTAAATTAAATATAATAACTTACATACATGGAATGTGCATGTAATACTAGCACAGATGAAGTATAGCGTTAACTGTCTAAAGAGCGAATTGATCTTTCTCATTAAGTTAACTTATGTCGTCGGTACCTCGTTAACTTACGCAGCGGATAAACGTTCCTCAGCAAACAAACCTTATAATAAACTATAAAGCGTATTTCAAATATTAGGTTATGGTGTATTATTATTATTCGTCTTACTTGAAACCATGCTCTTGTCTTCGGTTGTCATTGATTTGAAAATAGCTTGAGCGTTGCCGGCAAAATTTAAAAACTTCTTTAGACAAATGAGATGTCAGTCAGCATCAGGAACTGCCAGTAGCAAATACAATTTTGGGGTGGCGCCCGGTCCAGTGCCACCCCGGCCATCCCTCTGGCTCCGCCACTGTGCTTAAGGGGGCTAATAATGTTAACATTAAATGTGTTCGTTGTTTTAATTAGCAGTTTAAGTTTTTAGAGGCTAAACTCAAATTAAACACACAAACTGCCGATACTTTTTTTTAGAATTTGATGTCTAGTTGACAAATATTGTCATAAGTATGAAAAACATATGGTTCATATTCCTCAAAACATATACAGAAATAGGAATCGTCCTTATATGGTCACCAGTGGAAACTGAATGCCATCTAGTGGTGGTGTTTGGTACTGCACAATCTTATTCATTCATTTTCCTTTGGCTTAGTCCTTAGTTTTATGCAGCAGATGCCCTTCCAGCTGCAACCCAGTACTGGGAAACACCCATACACTCATTCACACACACACACACACACCCACACACACACACTCATTCACGACGGCCAATTTAGTTAGTTTATAGTTTAAAGATTTCCTTTTAAATCATCCTCAAAGAGTAGTTGTTAACAATATGGTGTCTAAAACAATGATTGAAGTTCCACAAGGAAGCATTTTATCATCCGTTATGTTTACGTAAATGAACTTTAAATCCAGGATTTAGATTTTAAGTTATTTAAATATGCAGATGATATGGCACTTGGTGGCTGGTTTACTAAAACAGGAACAGAAGGAGATACCTTGTATTATAGTTATCTAAATTTGCTTTATAATTGGTGTAAAATGTTCACTGGAGATAAATTTTAATAAAACCAAGGAGATGATGATTAGTAGAAATAAACAAGTTCTTAGTCAAGGGTTGAAACCTCTGGTCATTGAGGGACATGAAATAGAGACGGTTGGATGTTTTAAATATTTAGGAACATTTATTGATAGTGGTTTGACATTTGCTGCTAATTCAGAGAGCATTTTAAAAAAAAAAAAGCAATGCAGAGATTAATTCAATTCATGTTTATTTATATTGTGCTTTAGCAAAGTAGATTTAGTCAAAGCAGCTTACATCTGAGATTACATCTCATTAGGAGGTTACAACAATTTGGTGTGAGTCAAGATGTTCTGGAGATGGTGTACAAGAACTTGGTTGAAAGTGTTGTGAGTTTTAACATGATTGCATGGTGTATGGACTGTTGCCAATTAAGGAAAAGCAAAAACTGTGCAATTGTAGGTAAAGCACAAAGACAACCAAATGAAATTTGTTCATTGTGAGTTAAACAGAAAGCACATGTCATTATTGAAGATTGTTCCCATCCTTTAAATATAAAATTTCAGCTCTTGTGCCGCTTGCCATTAGAATTTTAAATACTGGGTTCTAAGTATGTAAAGGGTTTTAATGTGATATACTGTATGAGATGACATTGAATGTATTTGTGTTGCCTGTTTTTTCTGTGACATGTGTAATGTAAACGCTGATGTTGTGTGGTGAAGCCAAAGATAAATTTCCACTTGTGTACAATAAAGTAAAGCAAGCCAATTCCCCTATAGCGCATGTGTTTGGACTGTGGGGGAAACCAGAGCACCTGGAGGAAACCCACGCCAACACAGGGAGAACATGCAAACCACTGAGCCACCATGCCACCTAAAAAAAAACTTAATAAATGCTAATTTTAAAGATTAAAAACTTCAAATTTAAATGCATATTTTACATAATATTACAAAATATACATTTATTGTTTAAACTTTGCTTGTTTTTGATTGTTTTATTTATGCATTAACTTATTTTTTCACTTCAGCTACAATCTGACAAGTGTCTTTTTGTAAAATTATCCTAAATCTATGCACCATACAATTTTTCTGTCTGTCTGTCTGTCTGTCTGTCTGTCGTTCTATTGCCCACCCTAATCTCATGCCCGTGTGTGTGTTCGGTCAGTCAGGCGGGGGCCAGTGCCACAGGATGACGGCTGCATCATCGATCAGCTCCTGGCCGACATCCGGAAGGGTTTCCATCTGAGAAAGACTCGTCCAAGGTGCGAAAAGGAAAGTCCCTGTAGAGAAAAGCAGAGTAGAGATGCTGAAGCGTCCGGTAAGAACATAAACTGCGTCGGCTCGCTGTTTCTCCTGCCCTCTATAGTCACTGGATGATAGATCTCAGAGTAAATCACTTTAACTCTCAGTGCTGTATTATAATGAGACTGTTTTTTTTTTTAATAAAATAATAGGCTCATTTTAGAGCTCTCTTATAAAGTTAAATGGTGTAGTTTTACTATTTGTGTATCCATGCAGCCGATCTCTGGATTTCAGGAGCACTATTAGCTTAGCATAGATCATTGAAATGGATTGGACCATTAGCATCTCATTCAAAAATGTGCAAAGAGTTTGGATAATTGTTTTATTTAAAGCTTGACTCTTTGCATTTGTGTGACAGAAAATGAGAAGTTTTTTTCCAGGCTGATAATAATATCAAATATAGATAAAAAATATTAATAACAAAAATATCTTGAAGAAAATATACAAAAATAAGTTTAATAATAATAATAATAATAATAATAATAATAATAATAGCAATGATTATGAATAGTTTCAGGTATTATACAAAATAATTTTTTTTAATTGTAATTTTTTAACATAATAATAATAATAATAATAATAATAATAATAATAATAATAAAATACAAGCAAACAAATAAATAAATAAATAAATAATAACAATAATAATAAACACGCTAATAATAATAATAATAGCAATGATTATAAATAGTTTCAGGTATTATACAAAATAATTTTTTTAATTGTAATTTTTTAACTTAATAATAATAATAATAATAATAAAATACAAGCAAGCAAATAAATAAATAAATAAATAATAACAATAATAATAAACACGCTAATAATAATAATAATAATAATAATAATAATAATAATAATAATAGCAATGATTATAAATAGTTTCAGGTATTATACAAAATAATTTTTTTTAATTGTAATTTTTTTTAACATAATAATAATAATAATAATAATAATAATAAAATACAAGCAAATAAATAAATAAATAATAATAATAATAATAAAAAACATGCTAATAATAATAATAATAAACATGCAAACAAATTAATAATAATAATAATAATAATAAACACACTAATAATAATAATAATTATTATAATAATAATAATAATAATAATAATAATAATAATGATAAAAACTTGCAAATAATAATAATAATAATAATATTAATAATAATAATAAAAACATGAAAACAAATTAATCAATAATAGTAACATTAAGAATTTTACTATTTACTAATAATGTTACTTAACTGCAAAATGAAAATACATAGTAATCGTCTTTGGTCTTCAAGTGTAGGGTTTGTTTTCAGGTGCTGGGTAATATCATGGAATAGCGGAAAACTTCCTTGATTATTACGCCAGAATAAGAGTATAGTTCCTCTAGCCATATCAGCCTGGAAAATAACAACTTTTCATTTTCTGTCTGTCTTAGTACACGATGTAAATACAGAAGTCAAACTTTTAATAAGAAAATCGACACTGTTAATTCATTTTTAAGCGAGATGCTAATGTCTAATCCAATTCAATGATCTATGCAAAGCTAAAAGTGCCAGACTCACCTGAATGAATTGAATAAAATGCTAAAAATAAACTCTTTTACTCTAGGAGAGCTGTAAAATGTGCTTATTTAAAAATGATAGACAATCTTTTTTGTCATTTTTGAGCGAGATGCTAATGGTCTAATCTAATTTAAAGATCTATGCTAAAATAAAAGTGACAGACTCGGAGATCACCTGAATGAATTAAATGAAATGATAAAAAAATAAACTGTATTACTCTAGGAAAGCTGTAAAATGAGCTTTCTTAAAATATTGACACTCTTTGGTCATTTTTGAGTAAGATGCTAATGGTCTAATCTAATTCATTGATCTATGCTAAGCTAAGCTAAAAGTGCCAGACTCCGAGATCACCTGAATGGATTTAAAAATGGTAAAAATAAACAGTTTTACTGTAGGAGAGCTCTTTGGTCATTTTTGAGCGAGATGCTAATGGTCTAATCCGATTCAATGATCTATGCTAAGCTAAGCTAAAAGTGACAGACTCAGAGATCAACTGAACTAATAACAAAAGATATAAATAAACTGTTTTACTCTAGGAGAGCTGTAAAATGAGCTTATTTAAAAAGTATTGACACTCTTTGGTCATTTTTGAGTGAGATGCTAATGGTCTAATCTGATTCATTGATCTATGCTAAGCTAAAAGTGCCAGACTCAGAGATCAACTGAACTAATAAC
>LR812535.1:2184728-2209728 GCA_903798195.1 Danio kyathit
AAACTCCAGCTGTGATCTGCATGTAAATCTCTGTAGAATCTTTCTCTTGTTGTATATCATCATTCATCAAATCTGCAGTGCAATAAAGCGCTGACATAAACCCCCATGCTTCATCTCCAACCCCCAAACGCATAATCCTGTGCTGAAATCATCTTTTCTCATTCTGAAGCAGCAAGCGTGAAGTCTGCCGGAGGAGAAGCTGGTTCGTCTGCAGTCGGAGAGTCTCCAGCCCTGGTTTGTACTCCAGAAAATCCAGACAAAGGTTCCGACATCAATCCCACAGGTGAAGACACTTTATTGGGAAATGGAGAGCTGAAAAACCCTGCTCCAAGCAATAAGGAGACTGAAATCAGAGCTGAAATCACAACTGAACACAAATCTGAGGTCACCAAGGAAATCAAATCAGGATTGAACTCTGAAATCGACACACAAATCAACTCTGGAAACAGCACTAAAAACAGGTCTGATATCACCAAGGGAGTCAACTCTGATATCACCAATGAAATCAATTCTGAAATCAGCACTAAAAACAAGTCTAAAATTGCCACGGGAATCAACTCTGAAATTGCCACAGATATCAACTCTGAAATCACCAATAAAATCAACTCTGAAATCACCACAAAATTCAACTCTGAATTCGCCACGGAAATAAATTCTGAAATCGCCAAGGAAATCAACTCTGGAATAACATCTGAAATCAACTCTGAAATCACCAAGAAAATCAGCTCTGACATCGACACAAAATTCAACTCTGAAATCGCAGTTGAAATCAACTCTGGAATCACCAAAGAAATCAACTTTAAAATCAAGGAATTCAAGCCTGAAATTGCCACGGAAATCATCTCTGAAATCGCGACGGAAATCAACTCTAAAGTGTCCAAGGAAGTCAACTCTGAAATCGCCACTGAAATCAACTCTACCGTCATGAATTCACCACTGAAATCTTCATCTCAGGTAGAAAACCCAAAACTCAGCGGCCTTACAAACACAGATCTACATCACAATCACAATGGAAACAACATCAGGTCTAGTTCTGCTGCCGAACCTGTAAACACTGCCTCTAGTGACTCAAAGGTGAACAGCGGCTGTGAAAAGAGTGACTCTCTGAAGACTAAAACCCAGTGTTTTGATGATCCGCTGCAGTCGACAAATGATCAGCCAATAGCAGATGTGCCTGATGGAGTGATATCACCGGCCACGCCCACTTTGGATGTAGACCACGCCCCCCTGAAAACCCCTGAAACTAAAAAACCTTTCTTCCAGAGAAGCAGCAAAAAAGGCAGTAATGAAGGTAATGCATTTATATTTCTAATAAAAGTCATGTTTTTCAGCACTGCTGCTTGAAATACAGCGTCCAGTTGTGTTTTTAACACTAAATGGTTTATTCCGAATATAAATATTTGGGTAACACTTCACAATACTGTCGTGTTAGATATTTTTTATGTATTTACTAATATAAACAATGAACAATACACTTATTACAGCATTTATTCATCCTTTTTAATGTTAATTAATTGAAATAAAGGTGTTTATTGTTATATTTTATTATAACAAGCATGAATTTAGATTTTAATAATGCATTGATTATTAAATGCTGTATTGTTCATGTTAGTAAATTCATTAACTAATGAAACCTGATTGTATAGCGTGACCACTGTTTACTACTATTAAAATATGAGAATTATTTTAATATATTTTAATGTTGTAAAATGGTATTGCTGAGAGTCAAAGTACTGGGATGGTTCTGGAAAGTTCTGAGATGCATTTTCCTGATTTTACGATCTCAGATATTTGGCTTGTTTACATCTTGTGTAGGGAAAATGTCCAGGTCACATTTACATTTAATCATTTGCTGGATGCTTTTTTCTGAAGCTAATGAGAACACTGCAAAAAAATGCTTTTCTTTAGAGTTTTTGTCTGGTTTGTAGTCCAAATATCTAAAACAATTAAATCAAGAAGCACTTATAGACTAGCAAAAAATATCAGAATCAGAAAGAGCTTTATTGCCAGGTTTGTTCACACATACGAGGAATTTGTTTTGGTGACTGAGCTTCTACAGTGCAACAGAATTACAGAGACGTATTTCATATTTTAAAAATAGAAGTAGTGAATGCAATATACAAATTGACAAGTGTATGTACAGCTATATTACTGTATACACCATTATATGTGCAGCTGTTATGTGCAAATTGGCATGTAAAGTGTGTTGTTAAATGAATAATTGAATACTGTATGTGTATGAAAAGTAGTGATGTTTGTTTCATAATTACTACCATCAAGTGTTTATGAGATGGATTGCCTGAGGGAAGAAATTGTTTCTGTGTCGGGCTGTTCTGGTGCGCAGTGCTCTGTAGCGTCGACCAGAAGGTAACAGTTCAAACAGGCAGTGTGCTGAGTGTGAGGAGTCCAGAGTGATTTTGGCAGCCCTTCTGCTCGCTCTGGATAAGTACAGTTCTTGAAGAGTAGGGAGGGTTGTACCAATGATTTGAAGTGCAGTCATTTGTGTACATGGAGAAGAGCAGAAGGGAGAGGGGGATGCCAGTGCTGATTGTGCGGGTACTGGATGAGAATTAGTTTTGTTTTTAGAAATGAGTCGAAATGAAGTGAGTTTTTCCTTAAAACAAGCTAAATAATCTGCCAATGGGGTAAATAAAATGAACTCAAAGCTAAAATAAAATTATTTTGCTTGTAAGGAAAAGCTTACTTAATTTTGGCTCATTATTTCTGAAAACAAAACAATATGTTTTGCTTGTCTAGAAAATGCTTCTTGATTTAATTTTTTGGACTAGAAACAAGACAATGCATTTTTGGAGTATAGCAATCAAAGCAAGTAAATTATAAATTAAATATAAAGACAATTCCTGAGTGTGTAGAGTGAGATTTGTTGTTAATGTCAAGTTAAGGTTCCTTAAATCATTTATTTAATCTCAGGATCAAAAGCAAATGTCAATTATTTTGGTATACCATATAACAAATTAAAACAAATAATCCAAATAGTTTAAAATTGGATTTAATTTAAAGTACTATTACATTAAAAGCAATTATTGGACTTTTTGTTTTGTTTTAAAATAACAAATGTATAACTCTTAGTTTTAAATTCACATGTATTCAAATTTCTTTAATAGTTAATGTAAGATACAAACTTTAAAGTATTAAATAATAAAAAAAATTATATATATATATATATATATATATATATATATATATATATATATATATATATATATATATATATATATATATATATATAAAAATAATGCCATATCACGCTGCAGCCCAAGACCGATTGCTCACTGAAGCTAAGCAGGGCTGAGTCTGGTCAGTACCTGGATGGGAGACCACATGAGAAAACTAGGTTGCTGCTGGAAGTGGTGTTAGTGAGGCCAGCAGGGGCCGCTCAAGCTGCAGTCTGTTTGAATCCTAATGTCCCAGTATAGTGAAGGGGACACTATACTGTCAGTGAGCGCCATCTTTCGGATGAGACGTTAAACTGAGGTCCTGACTCTCTGTGGTCATTAAAAATCCCATGGCACTTCTGGTAAAGACCTGTCCTGACCAAATTCCCTCCATCGACCCTTACTAATCATGGCCTCCCAATCATCCCCATCCACTGAATTGGCTCTATCACTGTCTCTCCACTCCACCAATAGCTGGTGTGTGGTGAGCGCACTGGCGCTGTTGTCCTGTGGCTGCTGTCGCATCATCCAACTGGATGCTGTACACTGGTGGTGGTGTGGAGAGACCCCTCTCATGGTTTTAAAGCGCTTTGGGTGTATGGCCATACATGATAAACGGGCTATATAAACACACACATTAAATAATTGCAGTATGCACAGAATATTTTATGCTTGGTAATGTGGCTGAATTACCATAATTCAGCAGTGATATGGAGCTGTAATGGGTTCTAAACCTGCCGGAACTACTTTAGCTGTGCGTTTACCTGACATTAACCAAACACCTTGTGTTAATCAGACTCAAACATTCAACAGTGGTATAACAGATCATATTAAACTTTCTGAAATCTGTATTATTCTACACTTTTGTATGGTTAAAATGTGACCCAGACATTTTCTTGACTTCAAGAGGGAGTCATCATGTGTTATTTCCTCCAGCAGTGAGTTATAACGCATGTTCTGGCCGAGTGTGTTTTCTGCTCTGCCATCGGATGTTTAAAGGGACAGTTCACCCAAAAATTTCAATTGTCATCATTTATTACTTTTCTTGATTTCTAAATTTCTTCATTTGATTTTTCTGTTGAGCACAAAAGAAGATATTTTGAAGAATGTTGGAAACCTGTAAACATTGACTTCTGTGGTATTTGTTTTTCCTACTATGGATGTCAGTGGTTACATTTAGGCCCAGATGAAATCCGTTTAATTCAATCTGTATTTATCTGTTTATTTATTTACCCATTCAATCTGTGTATTTACATATGTTAATGTGTGCACGTTTTAATTTAGTTTTATTAGTAACATTCACTAATATGCAAATGCTTATAAAATTCAATACAGTTTGTCAAGTACTATTTTTGGTCTTTTAGTAGGTATTTATATGAGAGATTTACTTGATTTACCAAACAAGTGGATTTAATTGGATTTTGCTTAAGTTAAAAGTTTTTCTATTTATTTTGTTAAATTTTTGCCGTGTTTCTAGTTTAAACATCTGAAAAACTCAAAACACATACTTTACACATCTTAAATCTGTACACAAGCAAACTTTTTTGTCTTGTATTAAGAAATAAGTCAAAGTTAAGTGAGTTTTTCCTTAAAACAAGCAAAATAACATGCCAAAAGGGCTCAGCAAAACAGTCTAGTATTTACTTTGAAATTTGTTTATTTTACTTACCCCGTTGGCAGATTATTCAGCTTGTTTTAATGAAAAACACTTAATTTTGATTTATTTCTTAAAACAAGAGCAATATGTTTTGCTTGTCTAGAAAATCAAGATCTGTATTATGTTTGTAGTTACTATACTCGATCATTCTGCATAAATCCACAGATTTTATACAAAATTATGCACAGAAATGTCTGCAGATTTGGTCTTTTTTTTTACAGAGACCCGGAAGGGACGTGATGGTGGAAAAAAAAAAAACTGAGTGGGAGAAAAAAAAAATGGGTGAGAGAAAAAGTCATAGGAAAATATATATATATATTTTTTTAAAGTTTTTGCGTAACCTTGGCAAAGATTGCGTTCCCTTACAAAAATGTTTTTCCACAAACACTTCCTGTTCACTTCATACGTGACAACCATCCCGTTTTTGCCTGGATTATCGCGTATTTTACAATTCTGTCCTGCTATCATCACATCATTCAGTATTTTCCCATCTTTCTCGTGTATTTTTAATCTTGAAAACACGCTGAAATGAATATAAAAATGTCTTCATTCACTTTCTTTCCATTAAAGTGACACCTCTGTTATCAAACAAGTGAAGAGCAGCAAATTAATCTCTCGTTCTTTGTTTGATTACAGTGGTGTCACTGTATAATGCACAGATCTATAATGAAAGTATTCCATTACTTTCGTAACTGTTTGTGCATTAGTTTGTCATTAGGTGTGTTTAAAATAAGACGCAGGATGGTCGTGTTTACATATTAAGAGTATTTGTCTTGTTTAAACATGCACCCGAATATCCCAAAATGCCCTGCACTTTCGCTCTTTAAATGGCGTGTACAGAAGCTGATCTGGAATCAGTTTATCATACGGAGCGCTTCTGTCAGTCAGCACTTATACCAGTCATTGGCTCACACATGCATTTGCTGATTCAGAGGTTGCATATGAAGGGTGATGATCGACTCACAGCTTTAATGGAAAGAAAGTGAATGAAGACATTTTTATATTAATTTCAGCGTGTTTTCAAGATTTAAAATACACGAGAAAGATGGGAAAATACTGAATGATGTGATGATAGAATTGAAAAATACTGGATAATCCAGGCAAAAACAGGGGGGTTGACATGTATGAAGTGAACAGGAAGTGTTTGTGGAAAAACATTTTTGCGAGGGAACACAAAAACTTTTAAAAAATATATATTTTCCTATCACTGTTTTTTTTTTTTTCTCCCACTCAGTTTTTTTTTCCACCATCACGTCCCTTCCGGGTCTCCGTATTGTTTGGATAGAAGAAAAACCTTTTTTCTTTGTTTATAACCACATGAGGGAGTAAATAGTGAGCAAATTTAGATTTTTGTGTGAACTATCCCTTTAACCCTTGTGTGCTGTTGGAGATGTTTTCATCCACTCTGAGGTGATCTTGAGGCTTAATTTGGCCACAACTTACTCTGTGTTTCAGCAAATGGAATGATTTTTGGTGACAAATCTTATTTTCACACACATTTTGGGAAAATGCTTTGAAAATTTGCAAAAATTCAACAAACTCGCAAATTGACTCCCCTTTCATTCTGTTGAGGGCTGTTTTTACTTCATTGACTTCTATTATAATCACATTTATTGATTGCAAAGGCATGACAGCATTTAATCATGCATTCTTGATTGTTGCTGGTTTTCCCTGTTGCGAAGAGGTAACGTGTCATTTTGACTGTTGATCATCAGTTGCAGTCCAAAAAAAAACTTAGTTTCTGACTTCTATATGAAGTAATATGTGTGTGTGTTAGAGAGAAATCAAAATAAGCCCCTAAACTCTCAGAACATGGTTGTTATCTTAGTGTAAGTGTAATACATGTGTTACAGTGTTCTTGAGAACCGCACACGCTCTTCTCTATATCAGCATTGTAATCTGATATATCTAACTGTAAAGACCGCCTGCGTTCAACCCATAGACTCTAAAATATATGGCCGTAGTATCCGTGACGTCACCCATAGGTTTCTGAAGAACGCACAAGAAGCTACCAGTAGGCGTGGCCAATCGTCGCCATTTTGTTCGTGCGTCATCGCACCAACCTGGGGATACCAAACAAGGACAAAGAGGCGGAGCTACAGATGCCTAGCATTTTGCTTAGACGAGCTTTTCTTAGGGAGAAAAGCTTAATACTTCATCACCTGCGACTCGTTTGTGTTCTGACCACATGTGCTTGGTTGTACACTATATCAATAAAGTGTTTAGACTATTAAAAACACTGTTGTAACGCATTGAGCCACTAAACATTGCTCTTATGATGTTTTTCTACAGGAGGAAAATGCAAATTACCTCCAAACACTTCAGATATAGTCTGTGTTAGTAAATGCAAGACTATTGATGAAATCCAGGCAGAACACTGTATGACAACACTTCAGATGACTGTTCTAGAGCCTACAGCTAATCAATCTGGCAGATTCTGGAGTGCATTACAGCTCTAAAGGACATTATAAATGATCTTAAATAAAACAAATACATTTATAGAGATGGTATATAAGTATAATTTCACTCACCTGGGAAATGGAGGCCACGTGAATGGCTTGTAAACACAATTAAGTGCACACAGCATGCCATATCATCTGATAATTGTAGGAAATAATTCCAGAAGGCAACTGACTGTGTAAAGCCTTATAAAACAACACAAAAATACGATGAATATGCCGAGTTCAGCAGCTAATCAGCCGGAATCAGCTGAGGTGAAGTGACGGCGACCAGCAAGACCTAGCTGTCACTCAAGTGGCCACGCCCTTAATTATGCAGACTTAATATAAACAAACATATGAGCTATAAAAAAATTCACCCCCTCGCAGTTGTCTTGAAGGGTAATATTAGCTATATGAACCAAAATCGTTCTTTGTACCAGGCTGTAAACACCTTTTTTCCTGCTGTAAAGTCGGCCGTTTTAATATTGGGCTTAATAAAAATGTTCTCCATTATGGAGCCAGGACTAGCGCAATTCGATGAATTGCTGTTTGTTACTTCAGTATTTGCTTCACAAGGAAGAGCGGGAGGTTGCGGCTTGGTTTAACCGCTTTGTTTTTGTCTGATTACTTCATGAAAATATTACAGTGGCGACGAGGATGGGATTCCACAGTCAAGCAAAGTGTTAGTACTTCATTTGCAAGTACATTTGCAATACCAAAACGGCCAGCTTTGAAAGTCCAAAATGAATTTCACAACATGATAGAGGCAAGTCAGTTTTCAGCTGTTAAGTCCAAGTGCGGCGTCTAGTGGCCATTCTGGGTACACCAGGAAGAAATTAAAAGTGCAATTGAATAAAATAAGGGAGAAGTGAGAGAAAAAGATACATAAATGAATCAATGTGACATTTAAAGCAAAATGAAGGCATTGAGGATGATATCTTCGATGATCTGCCAGTTCAGAAGGCTGGAAGAACAAACCCACAAGTTCATCCTGATCAGTTGCCAGAAGCAATACCTGAACCACGTTATCCAACAAGGCAAAGAAAAGCACCACAATATTAATCTTTAACTATGAGTTCGGAATTAAAGACTTCTAAAGTAAAGTTGTAATAGTTAAAGTCTAAAGGGGAGGGAGGAGTGTGGAGTCTTAGTGTGTGTATTACGGTGTTCTTAAGGAGCGCATGTCTGTATCAGCATTGTAATCGAGAAGTGTGATAAGACAGCCTGCGTTCAACCTCTGTTTTTGTCTGATTCCTCCATGAAAATTCTACAATAGTAAACAGAGTAAGTGTATTTCTGCACACACACACACACACACACACACTATAATCTGCTGTTTTACTCCACTGAACTCCATATAAAAGACAGAAACTCTTCAGAACAGGCCTATCTAAAGGGTTAATGCTGACAACTGATGATCAACAGTATAAATGACACACTGTCCCTCTTCCCAACAGGGAAAACCAGCAACAATCAAAAATGCATGCTTATATGCTGTCATGGCTTTGCAATCACTAAATGAGATTAAAATGGAAGTCAATGGGGCAAAAACAGCATCAACATAACCAAAGAGAGTCAATTTGAGCAGTACACAAGGGTTGATGTCTGGGGTGAGAGTGTGTTGTGCTCAGCGTGTGTTTCTCTCTTTGACCCTCTGAAGTGGAGAGAAACAGAGCCGCTGGACGCTCTAAAAAGGCCTGTGTGTTGCAGTGAAGGTAAGGTCAAAACGCCGACTAGCGCACTAACAGGGCTAGCGCGACGTCCTGAAACCGCCGAGTCGATCGCTAACCTGACTCACCAACACCTGTCCACAGTCCTGTTATTAACACGCGCTCTGTGTGTGTGTGTGGGTGTGTGGGTGTGTGGGAGGGGTCTGCTGGAGTCTGTCCTCTATAATCTTCCTCTGGAGATTTGTTTATTCATGTTTGTCTTATAAATCATGTGATTCCATGTATTTGTGTTAATAATATATCTGCTTTAAAGAGCCGCTATTTTTGAAAATGAGCTTCCCTGCAGTGTGTAACACAGCTCCAAATAAATGGCAGCATCCAGACGTTTAAATCTGAAAGCGCACGGTGTTTAACGTATTTGCATTAGATGTCGCCTACGCTGTTGTTGTCTATTGGAGGGAATGAGACTGTAAAAGATATGGGCGTAATGTCCGTGATGTCCCCCATAGGTTTCTGAGGAGTGGAAAAGAAGCTACACGTAGGCGTGGCCAATCGTCGCCATTTAGTTCGTGCGTCATTGCACCAACCGGGAAAAACCAAACAAGGGCAAAGAGGCGGAGCTACAGATGCCTAGCATTTTGCTTATACAAGCTTAGGGAAAAATACTTAATCCTTTATTACTTGCGACTCGTTTGTGTTCTGACCACATGTGCTTGGTTATACACTATATCAATAAAGTGTTTAGTCTATTAAAAACACTGTTGTAACACATTGAGCCACTAAACATTGTTCTTATGATGTTTTTCCTCAGGTGGAAAACATGAATTAATTCCAAACACTTCAGATATAGTCTGTGTTAGTAAATGCAAGGCGATTGATGAAATCCAGGCAGAACACTGTATGACAACGCTTCAGATGACTGTTCTAGAGCCTACAGCTAATCAATCTGGCAGATTCTGGAGTGCATTACAGCTCTAAAGAACATTTATACATGATAAATAATCTTAAATAAAATAAATACATGTATAGAGATGGTATACAAGTATATAATTTCACTCACCTGGGAAATGGAGGCCACGTGAATGCTTTGTGAGCACAATTAAGTGCACACAGCATGCCATATCATCTGATAATTGTAGGAAATAATTCCAGAAGGCAGCAGACTGTGTATAGTCACATAAAACAACACAAAAATAGGATGTATATGCCGAGTTCAGCAGCTAATCAGCCGTAATCAGCTGAGGTGAAGTGACTGCGATCAGCAAGACCTAGCTGTCACTCAAGTGGCCACGCCCTTAATTATGCAGACTTAATATAACTTAATATGAACGAAACGAGTGAGTTATAAAAAAAATTCACCCCCCTCACAGTTGTCACGAAGGGTAATAGTAGCTATATGAACCAAAATCGTTCTTTGTACCAGGCTGTAAACCCCTTTTTTTCTGCTGTAAAGTCGGCCGTTTTAACAGTGGGATCAATAGAAGTCTGCTCCATATGGAGCCAGGACTAGTGGAATTTACATGAATTGCAGTTTCAGTTACTTCCGTATTGCTTCACGAGGGAGAGCGGGAGGTTGCTGCTTGTGTATGACATAGATATTTACATTAGATGTCGCCTATGCTATTGTTGTCCATTTAAAGGAATGCGTCAACAGAGCCGCCATTTTAGTACAGGTAGCGCTCCTTTGAAATGAATGTGAGACCAAAGTGCAGTGGAGGACTGTGGCCATCCAGAGCCAGAGATTTATCCACATATACACGTATATCTGTGATCGGGAGTTTTCCCGGTGGTCAGTATGCAAATATTTTTTTAAATTATGAAAATTATCATTTTACATCACTTTTCTTTATCAATGGATCAGTGACCGCATGGGAATTGCAGACAAAGAGTGAGTGTTTGTGTGCATGGAAATGTATTATCCTCTCTCCCTGTTAAATTTGATCTAATCTGAGTCCTGAAATACACCCCCTCTCCTGCTTTCACTTCTCATTATAACGGAGGGAGCGATTTGTTTGTGAATGAATCTCCATTATGAACGACTCGTTCACTTAGCTGACAATAATACAAGTTTCTAGCACCACAGCGCCTTGTCATATTTCATTTACATTGTTTGCTGATTTTATTCAACTAAAGTAGCATAAGCCTAGAATTTAGTGCGAGTTGGTGCTACTTTGCCTTATGGTCCGTGCACTGAGTGACTGTATTATCATCAATACTTGTTGAGCACAAAGTTTGCAACATACAAAAACGTAACAAACGAAAGCTTACCTAATGAAATGTTCTGCCTTTATGCTTTGTATGGGTGTAGTAAAGAGCAAACAAAGAAAACACGATGCTAAAGTCCAGCATCTTCACATTGACTTTAGTCTTGACTGGGAGCACTGTACAAATGTGGCGGCACTATTGACGCATGCTCAGGGTCCATATGCGATATCTAGTGTATATATCTATGTGTGTTTAAAACTATTGATTCTCAAAAAAAGCAGTCGACTCAGTCGAGTATATGAATCCTCTTCAGTTCAGATCTTTTGCCTGTTCGGATTGACGTCGATGTGAAACAATCCCATATATGCGGTGCCAGATCTGGTAAAACATGAACCCTCCCTTCCCTTCAAACACTAGCGGAGATGATGTTGGGATAATTAGGTACAATTATAAGACAATGAAAGTGTTTTGACCTGGTGTGCTTATCAGCCTGTTGTTGGAGACCCCCAAAACCAATATATGACCTTTTATAATAGTGGCTCTTTAATTAGCATCGCTGTTATAACGAATCATTACTGTTGGTTAATTGTTTCTGTAAAACCTAGTTCACACTACATAACGTTAAACTACAGTATTTATTAAATATTAGTATAGATGTTTTGTCACCATAGCAACTACAGTTACAACAACAGATTAATTACTAGATGTTTTGTCACCATAGCAACTACAGTTACAACAACAGATTAATTACTAGATGTTTTGTCACCATAGCAACTACAGTTACAACAACAGATTAATTACTAGATGTTTTGTCACCATAGCAACTAAATAATCACCACAACAGACTATTGCTAGATGTTTTGTTACCATAGCAACTATAGAATCACCACAGCAGATTAATGCTAGATGTTTTGTTACCATAGCAATTGTAGAATCATCACAGCAGATTAATTACTACATGTTTTATTACCGTAGCAACTATAGAATCACCACAACATATTATTGCTAGATCTTTTGTTACCATAGCAACTATAGAATCACCACAACAGATTAATTGCTAGATGTTTTCTTACCGTAGCAACTATAGAATCCCCCCAACAGATCAATTGCTAGATGTTTGGTCACCGTAGCAACTATAGAATCCCCCCAACAGATTAATTGCTAGATGTTTTGTCACCGTAGCAATTATAGAATCACCACAACAGATTAATTGCTAGATGTTTTGTTACCGTAGCAACTGTAGAATCACCACAACATATTAATTGCTAGATGTTTTGTTACCGTAGCAACTATAGAATCACCACAACAGATTAATTGCTAGATGTTTTGTTACTGTAGCAACTATAGAATCCCCCCAACAGATCAATTGCTAGATGTTTGGTCACCGTAGCAACTATAGAATCCCCCCAACAGATTAATTGCTAGATGTTTTGTCACCGTAGCAACTATAGAATCACCACAACAAATTAATTGCTAGATGTTTTGTTACCTTAGCAACTGTAGAATCACCACAACATATTAATTGCTAGATGTTTGGTCACCGTAGCAACTATAGAATCACCACAACAGATTAATTGCTAGATGTTTTGTTACCGTAGCAACTATAGAATCACCACAACAGATTAATTGCTAGATGTTTTGTCACCGTAGCAACTATAGAATCACCACAACAGATTAATTGCTAGATGTTTTGTCACCGTAGCAACTGTAGAATCACCACAACAGATTAATTGCTAGATGTTTTGTCACCGTAGCAACTGTAGAATCACCACAACATATTAATTGCTAGATGTTTTGTCACCGTAGCAACTATAGAATCACCACAACATATTAATTGCTAGATGTTTTGTTATCGTAGCAACTATAGAATCACCACAACAGATCAATGCTACATGTTTTGTTACCATAGCAATTGTAGAATCACCACAGTAGATTAATTGCTAGATGTTTTGTCACGATAGCAACTATAGAATCACCACAACAGATTAATTGCTAGATGTTTTGTTACCGTAGCAACTATAGAATCACCACAACAGATCAATGCTACATGTTTTGTTACCATAGCAATTGTAGAATCACCACAGCAGATTAATTGCTAGATGTTTTGTCACCATAGCAACTATAGAATCACCACAACAGATTAATTGCTAGATGTTTTGTTACCGTAGCAACTATAGAATCACCACAACAGATCAATGCTACATGTTTTGTTACCATAGCAATTGTAGAATCACCACAGCGGATTAATTGCTAGATGTTTTGTTACCGTGGCAAATATCCAATCACAGATTAATTCAAGTCCTTTACTATAGTGTAGTTCAGAAATAAACTATCGTCATTTATAATAAATTACTATAGTATTTTTTCTCATGGGATGATTAATTTATTGCTTCCAGTGGGATTTTGTATTAACACCTTCAGTGGGATTGCAGTGTTTTGTTTTGTTTTTCTAAAAAAATAATGTTGGCGTTATTGACATGTCTTAATGTGCGTTATCGTAATCGAATGCCTTTTTTCATATATCGGTTGCATTTCAAGCTAACAAAATAAAATGAAGATTAAGTGACTTTGTGTATCCTCATCATTGCAGGACATTCTAGAAAAAGAAGAACCAAAGGCAGAAGGAAAAGTTGAGGACATTCCTGCTGTGATCCGGCTTTGGATCTGAAGAATAACACACATACCTACTCACACACACACTGAGTTTGGCTTAAAGAAATGTATTTTTAAATGCTAAATCTTTGAATTTGACCAAACTGTTTTTAAATATTCGCACATTGTGAAATATGAGCATACAGAATGTTGTTTACAGAAGAGTATAATATAGCTGATCATGGATTATTGCCAAAACCTTTAATATAACTCGCTGTTAACTCTATTAATATTGCTCTGATTGTAACTTTAAGATGTTTGCCATTAACCTTAAGGAGTATTAGTTTGTTCTTATTATATCAGTTCTAGAATATGACTATAATAATATTTCTTCGCAGAAATGAATGTTATATTTTGCGCTTGCTGTGGATGAGCTGGATCTTCATTTGAGTGTGACTTTCATATTGATGTCGTTATGTATTTTCATGTATATCAAGAAAATATCTAAATTATATATATATATATATCTATAAATAAAAAGTGCAGTCAGCGTTGAGGTTTGTTTATTACTATATCATACTCTCAGAGTTAAGCTGCGGTCACACTGGACTTTTCTCCTCATAGACTTCCATTCATACGCACGTGAATGCGTCAGACTGGAAACGCAAGGTCATGCGTCAAGTTTCGCAGGTCGCTGCAGTGCAAAGTTCAAGCTTGGTGAACTCTGACCTGCGAAATTGCATCACTTGACTGCGAGAGGCCAATCGAGGATCAAAACATGACCTCTCTGCACAAAAATTTAAAACATGGAGCAATCGCTTGCTTTTTTTAATGTCTAATCATCTTGTTTAGTCCCGCCCCTTTTTACAGCGTCGTACGACAGAACTTTGCACGCACAAACTCTAGAGTGACCGCGGCTTAATTGCTGTTTAATATGAGTTATAAGGTGTGTTCGACTTCATGCAGCGCTGTGCAGATCGATCGCAATCTGTCTTAAAGCGGTGCATGCCGGTAAGAAATTTTGGCCAGATTGATGCTGCATCGACGTCATGTGACTGTCACATGATCAGACGACTGATTCAGCCTGTGCAGCATCTGAAGAGCGCCTGCTGGAGCTAAGATGACGACACCAATATAACACGATTGGCCAAGTTCACCGCATGACAACGTGTGTTTCGGGTTTATTAATGGATAAATTCCGTCTCACAAATTTCAAAACAAACAATTAACTTTTTATACCATCTCAATCTTGTACACATCATGCTTATTAATAGACTACAAATATTTTACTGCAGTATCATCTTTTGTTAAATAATTTGTTCATAATTTCTAGATTCTTTGAACAGGTTTATTCTGCCTTTTTTATACAGACTACTGTATTATACATTGTAGTGAAAAACCAAATATTAACTCAAATAACTCTTACAGACTTATATAATAATTATCATCATTGATCCTGACACCCCTATGAAGATTTCTTAACAAATTAAGTAAAAAATATTTGACTAAATATAAAAATACATGATTATAAAATATTTTACTTCCTGTTAAGCCGCTTATGCAGAAATGTTAAAAGTGTCATTGATGTAGCTGCTCTGTCTGGGTATTTTCTACTAAGTGTAGCTCATTTATTTTGGTCATTTTGTCTCTATGGATTTAAATGCTTTTTAAAAAATGCTTTTATTATCCAAAATAATCTTAATCATTGTTTAAGATTTAATCAAAACACTTTGTTTTGGGTTTTACACTAATATAGATTGGAAAGTTTTATATCTAGAAATGTAAATAAATGTAAACCCTTTTTAGCATATTCAAGCAAGCACTGGAACAGTATAGACATACTATTCAGCATCTATAGCCCAAAGACTGATGCTTAAACTCCAAGAATTTGTGCTTATTGTTTTGTTTAATAGGCCTATTTGTAGATATTTATTTCCTTTTTATGTGCTCTCTCATTTCCTCTTATTTCTCATGCGTTTGTTATATAAGCTACTTTTAATTCATAATTCTCTTGTTTAAAATGAACTATAGTTTGTAGAGACTGTATTCTGTTGTATGTGTACTGTAAATCTTTTGTTGTTATTGCAATAAATAAATAAATAAATGATCCCGCCATGTCAGCAGTCATCATGACTGCAGCAATTTTGAGCCCCGAAGTGTCCGGCTTGACGGCTTCAATTTCAACTCCGCCCCCACCTGCGCTTGGCTAATCTCGTTGAACACCGGCTGCAGCTGTGCTTCATGTCGAACGCACCTACGTTTTCTGAAATTGTGCCTTTAATCGTGGCTCGCTTCTAAACTCCGCCTTCCCGGACAAGGCAGCCAATCACAAGTCAGCACTAACTGACAGACAGGTAGATGGCGCTCTGCTTTTTGTTTACAAATGATAAACCATTTAATCATTTTCCTTCAGTTTAGACCCTTTATTCATCAGGGGTCGCCACCATGGAATGAACCGCCAACTTGTCCAGCATATATTTTACACATTGGATGCCCTTCCAGCTGCAACCCAGTACTTGCAAACACCCATACACACTCATTCACACACACACTCATACATTACGGCCAATTTAGCTAATCAATTCCCCTATAGCGCATGTGTTTGGACTGTGGGGGAAACCGGAGCACCCGGAGGAAAGCTACGTCAACACAGGAAGAACATGCAAACTCCACACAGAAATGCCAACTGACCAAGCTGAGATTCGAACCAGTGATTTTCTTGCTGTGAGGCCACAGTGCAAACCACTGAGCCACTGTTTCGCCCTATTATAAACTATATTAATATAAAATATTTCACATAATATGATGTTTATTGAACATGTTCATGAAAACTGGTTTGTGGCACTGTGTAAAAATATAAAAATAAATGTCAACTTAAACTCCGCTTCTAGTAACAAATTTCTTAATTTCCTAATTTTTCTTGCTCCTGTTAATTTGGAGGTTTTGGGTGTTTTGATTTCATAAAGTGATTTTTTTTTCCCTCAGTCTGATGTACAGCTGCAATCAGAATTATTCGCCCTCCTTTGAATTTTTTTTTTCTTTTTTAAATATTTCCCAATTAATGTTTAACAGAGCAAGGAAATTTTCACAGTATGTCTGATAATATTTTTTCTTCTGGAGAAAGTCTTATTTGTTTTATTTCGGCTAGAATAAAAGCAGTTTTTATTTTTTTAAAAGCCATTTTAAGGTCAATATTATTAGCCCCTTCAAGCTATATTTTTTTTCAATACAGAACAAACCATCATTATACAATAACTTTCCTAATTACCCTAACCTGCCTAGTTACCCTAATTAACCTAGTTAAGCCTTTAAATGTCTCTTTAAGCTGTATAGAAGTGTCTTGAAAAATATCTAGTCTAATATTATTTACTGTCATCATGACAAAGATAAAATAAATCAGTTATTAGAGATGAGTTATTAAAACTATTATGATTAGAAATGTGTTGAAATATTTTTCTCTCCGTTAAACAGAAATTGGGGAAAAAATAAATCAGGGGGTTGAATAATTCTGATTGCAACTGTATAAAACATCCAAAATACACTTTTAAGCATTATTTATTTATTTATTTATTTTAGCAGACCAAACAACAGTTTAATTCATAATTATATTCTGAAGGTTTTTACAGATTAAAATACCTAATTCATATATCCTCCTGAGACCCAAATAATTTTTTTTTTTTCTGTGATTTTCTTCATCCTTTGGGTTAAAAAAAAAAATCTACAAATTAGAGTTTTTACGTTTTGTTTTTATGTTTAATTTTACAGCATGTCCACTATAGTTCGAAAACGACCGCCAAACTCAGACAACAAAACTGTACAGGATGTAGCTGTAAAGGGATATTGATCCAATATTAATGTAACAAAAACTAAACAAAAGCCATTTTTCCTTTTGTATTGAAATTCATGAAACAGTTTAGTCTGAGAGAGCCGAACTAAAAAGAAGTGATGTTAATCCAAAACAAATTTACCATAAAAGCGACTTAAAACTGATTGTCATTCTCTAATTGTCTCTAATTGTCTGATTGTGAGACTCTAAGTCAGAGTCTCCCTCAACTATCTTATAAAGAAAGTATATAAAGGAGACCCTCTGAATTCCTGCTCCCTGTCAAGGACACCTGTTGGACTCTACAGGCTTACACACACACACACACACACACACACACACACAGCTACAGATAGACTATCACTACCTAGCCCCGCATCCCACGCCTTCGGTTGCTTTCACCCACTGGAGGGGGTAGGCGGGTCTGTCACCAGCACCACCTGGCTGCAGGACCAGATGCCTGCCCGCCCTCACCGGACTATATCCACATCCCCTGTTCCCATCCCCTGTTGCAATGTTATGTCTATGTCTATGTGTTTATGTGCTTGACTGCTGGGGCTTTTTTTTCTCTCTCTGATCTCACACTGCCCTAATTTCAAGAGCAATGTTAGAGGGAGTTTTTTCGCCTCTCTCTCTCCCCATGTATCCATTTCCTCTTTCTAATGCTGTGTTCACACTAGACGCGGAACGTGCGGCTAAATCGTGCTATTAGCGTGTAAATAGACGCGTGAACATTTACTCGCTTCATTCGCGCGTCAAACTCCGCTTCATTCGCGCGTCAAATTCACTTCAGAACAGACGCGGATTCGCGTCATGGGCCGGGCTCCTGTCTGCCCGGTGACTGTAGCTTTGTTGCTAAATGGCTAACATGGATTTTATTGATAAAATAACTGTGTTTATGGGCTTTATAAAGGCTGTAAAACAGCGTCGATACGTTTGGAGCAGTGTCTGAGTCCACTAGATACTTTCAGAGATGCACCCAGCTCTGTGAGCTCATAAACTCCTCCAGAAACTTAACCTGGATGATGGAGGCTTCCAGCGGTGCTTCTGACTGAGCCAAGCCCAGTTTGATGAACTGTTGTCGGTGTCGGCTGGAGGATTTCCTCCGGACACCAACAACAGGTGCTACGCCACAATCATGCTCCCACAAGAGCAAGCTCCTGATTGGTTAACGTGGCGCGAATGTCCGCAGAAGTTCAGATTTTTGAACTCAAGCGATTTGCGCGATTTGCGCGTTAAACACGTCAAACGTGCAAAACGCTCAATTCGCGCCCACGCAGTTTGCGCGTATTGCACCATCCGAGCCGCGCCATTCGTGCAATTTGCGTCATTCGCGCCGTGCCATTCGCGTGTATCGCGCCGCAGGATGCCTATTCGCGCGTTTGCATTGACTTAGCATGTAAATCACTCGCGCTTGACGCTTCTTCCGCGTCTGGTGTGAACGCAGCATAAAGGCTACCTCTCTTCGTCCTGTCTTCCCCTGAAATGTGATGTTTGTGTATGGTCGGGGGCGGGGGTCCAATTTCACTACATGAAAGTGTATGTGACAAATAAAGGCTTGATTGATTGAATCCTCTCTGCTTCAGGTCTGCCTCCTACAACATGCAGTCATTAATTACATTAAGATGGTCCTAGTGTCTATAGTGGGCATTTAAAAAAGGATGATACTTTGAAACACAAACAAGTTAACAGCTTTGAAAGCTAAATGTATTGTTCCTGACACTTTAATAAACAAATATATATGTAACAATAATAGTAAAAAAAAACATTTAAAACGCTAAATTTTACATACATCTCTCCTTCCCATATAATGTGCTTGTTTGTATGCCGGCCATTTTGGATGGAGTGTAAGAAGTGGTTCCTAGCATGCCAGCCAATCAAATGACATATCATATCTACACAGTACAACAGGACTTGACAGAATAGCTCAATAAATTCAAAGAAAATTCATAAAAACACAATGTCCACTACAGAGGGCACAAGTCAATGGGCGGGGTCTCAGGAGGATATATAATTTTCCTGATTATATTTATTTTGTTCTGTTATTTCCTGGCTATTCACTATTTTTATAGAGTGATTAAAATATATTCCTTAAATCACTTGACATATTCTGATTTTTGCGCTAGAAATATGCTAATTAGTGCACGTTTAATAATTAATGCATAATTTGCACATTTAAGCAGCAGATTAGAAAGCTTGTAAAGCAAAAAAAATGATTGCAATTCTTTATGTAATCAATCAAGTGATGAAGTCTGGTGCTATATAGCCTATTAGTTTTAAATATTATTAGATTGAAGTGTCCCTCAATCTGTTTCTCTGTCAGTACATTTCAATACAAACTCACCCCAGGCTTCTGAAACTAAAGCGTTAACTTGCGTCAGATGAGTATTGATTGTATCAGCTGATGTTTTATCACATGCTCATGCACGCAATCAATAGCGCATTGTAATCTCATAACTCAATAACCGCATGCAAACTGCGCATGTCCGCTAAACGGATTTTGGTACTTGGATAATTGTAGTCTTTATTTGATATTTATAGCCTTTCAGGTATAAGCATTTAAATACACCAATTAAAAAGAACTGCCTGATATTTATTTATAATCTCTAGCAGTAATCATAATCGGCTGCGACTGGTGTTTTGTATCCAGCGATGAGAAAAGTAACAGTTGTCACGTGAATGTGAGTGCGCCTCTGCAGCGCTCTGATTAATTTAAAAACTTGCTGTGTGCTGAACTGAAGCAGTAAACAACAGTGAACGTATGAGAAATATCATTCATACTTCTGTGTGACACCGCTTCATCTCTTCGTCTACAGGGTTGCCAAGTCCACGGTTTTCTCCCGCGGAATACTGTAGGTGTTTCGTTTAAAGTTGAAACTTTCAATGTTTTCTTGACATATTGTACCAGTTATAAAGGATTTGTTTCGAGTAGCCTATACAAATGTATATATTACAAGTCTATTAGAAGACATTACATCAATGATATAGGATGATGAAACAGCTGAAGTACAGTTTAGGGGGGTCACATATTAGGAGGATTTGATCAAATAATAGGCTAACTAAAAGTGCATCGATTACAATTTAATTATTTTAGACAAATCACAAACTTGTGAAAATCACACACATATAATATGAATTTCACAAGTTTGTCGTCCATTTCCGAATGCGTTTTCTGTATTTTATTTGTAGCATCATCACATCTTTTAACTGATGTGAACATGGCAGGAGAGATGCAATCCCACATAGCAAAATATCTCTGGCCCATACAATCAGCTTTTGTTTGGCCCAGATGGCCACCCCTGCTGAAAAAAACAGCCTCAACCAGCCTAAGCTGGTTGACCAGCCTGGTTTTAGAGGATTTTTGGCCACTTCCAGGGTGGTTTCCAGCCATTTCCAGCCTGGTCTTAGCTGGTCAGACTGGAAAACGACCAGCTAAAACCAGCTTGACCAGCCTGGTTTAAGCTGGACATACCTGGTTTTGGTTGGTCATCTCCCAGCCTGACCAGCTAAGACCAGGCTGGAAATGGCCAAAACCCCTCTAAAACCAGGCTGGGGTGCGTTTCCCAAACAACGACATAACTCGCGGCTGAACTATCATAGTACGATGCATCGTTTGGCAAAAGAACGATGTAGTGACGAGTGTTTCCCAAAACCCGTAGTTACTCTGTCGCAGATCCATCGCTTGAACCACGTTAGTTATCACGTAAAACGCCCATAATGATGCTCTAAACAGGGTGGAGTAACTTCTTTAGAGAACAACCCCATCATTTCTTTGTGCAAATTATATTGTTTTACACAAACACACATTTAAAATAAAATCCAATATTAGTTTTGGTAAAAACATGCACTCGCTTTCCATATTAATTAAAATATATGTAAATGGCACATATAGAGCCTGTGTTTGCTTTACTAATATTATTGAGAAGTTGAACATTACATATTCTATTCTAAAACATAAAATCACTTACAAAAGCTAACACTATTCTAATATCAAATATAAAAAAATAAATAACGAGGCGATTTATTATAAATATATTTACTTTAATAATAATATTAATAATGATGATGATGATGATTATTATTATTATTTAGGATATTGTTTATTTATTTAAAAAAAATACAATTTGACACATGCAAACCACAGCAGAAAGTTCTAACCAACAGACCCATGTCATATACAGGAGAGAAACCTAATAAATAACCCACTAAATAAAAGAATTAACGTATGCTATGTTTTTTGTTTTCACAAGCTTTGGAGACGTAACATAATTTCCGTTTTTAAATATACCTATAGCTTTCGCCATGAGGCTGTGTTCAAAATGATATCAATGTTTTTAAAGTGCACTGTGAAGGGAGCACAATTGTAAGCATGAAGATCGCTAAAACTGAACTGTAAAAATACTTTGAAAGCAAATTACACCTAAGAGAGATGACCTTACTGTTTTTTTATTTTTAATAATTCCAACTTTGAATGTTAGAATGTTCTAAATGAATAGGGCATAGGGGGGATAAGTGGGAATAGAACACAGCCAGGAACTATGCTTTTAACTACAGCTCCAGAGGTGTCGTTTCAAGAGCTCAAGTTTGCGACGCAGTTTGCAAATGTTCTTTGGAACGATGGATTTGGGAAACAGCAAATCAACGAACTATGTTTGTAACGACGGAAATTGCGACCTTAGTTGGCTAACGATGGTTTTGGGAAACGCACCCCTGGTTAACCAGTTAAAACCAGCCAACCAGCCTAGGCTGGTTTAAGCTGTTTTTTTTCAGTAGGGACAGTGAATTACGTTACATGACTGGACCAAGTAGGCGACGCAGTGGCGCAGTAGGTAGTGCTGTCACCTCACAGCAAGAAGGTCGCTGGTTCGAGCCTGTGCGTTTCTGTGTGGAGTTTGCATGTTCTCCCTGCGTTCGCGTGGGTTTCCTCCGGGTGCTCCGGTTTCCCCCACAGTCCAAACACATGCGGTACAGGTGAATTGGGTTGGATAAATTGTCTGTAGTGTATGTGTGTGAATGAGTGTGTGTGGATGTTTCCCAGAGATGGGTTGCGGCTGGAAGGGCATCCGCTGCGTAAAAACGTGCTGGATAAGTTGGCGGTTCATTCCGCTGTGGTGACCCCGGATTAATAAAGGGACTAAGCCGAAAAGAAAATGAATGAATGAATGACTGGACCAAGTCTGGCTTCCAGACAAGGGCCAAGCATGGACCATATCTGTATCAAGTCTCAGCCAAGTTAATAAACAATAACTGGGCCAGATAGGGGAGAGCGGGGCACAAAGTTTTGGGTTTTGGCCAAATAATGAACAAAGTAATGGGGTTAGACAAACCATTTGTTTTTTACCAACAACACACAAGCTTCTCCTACAAATGAGCACTGGTTGTATGATCGCCGGACCTGTGGGTTCTGTGCAGTATTGCCAAAAGTGCCAGGAGTATAAATGTTACTATTTAAAATAGAATATTTGAAATAATATTATAAATGTAACAGGCAGAGGGTTAGTTGTAACGCGTGCTTAAAAAAGCAGATTTTACACAATTAATTTAAATCCAGTTTACTTTAAATACTAGATATATTTCCTCAGTCAAATCAAATCAAATCACTTTTATTGTCACATCATCAGCAGCACGTGTGCTATGATGAGTGAAAAGCTTAGGTGCTGGCTCCAGACAGTGCAAAATACAGACAGTGTAAATACAACGACAGTGTAAATACAGACAGTGCAGGAAACAGACAGTGCAGGATACAGACAGTGCAAATACAACAACATACTCACAGAAAAAACAAGACAATGTAAAATTGGCAGTGTTGACAGCAATACGTAGGCAGTATTGTTTTAAGTATGGATTTGTTAAAGTGCAGTGCATGCTACATCTTGATGGTGTGCAGTGCGAGGTATGGAAGAGTTTGTGTGGGGTGTGTTAAGTGTTCATCAGCCTGATAGTCTGAGGGAAGAAACTTTCCTTCAGTCGGCTGGTGCGTGACCTGATGCTGCGGAACCGTCTGCCTGAGGGTAGCAGAGAGAAAAGTCTATGGCTTGGGTGGCTGGAGTCGCTGATGATTCTCTTGGCTTTCCTCAGGCACCTCCTGGTATAGATGTCCTGGAGGGAGGGAAGTAACTTAGCTCAATGTATTCTTTATTCTACATAGCACAGTATGTTTATTTAGTTATTGGATAAACACATTTGAATTTATTTGGATTATTATCCATTATTATACAATGCATTTATCTGTAGTATTAGCAATAAAATACTTTTTTTGTCTATTAAAAAATATTTTCTGTTAAAAAACATTTTATTTAAAAAGTTCTCAACATTACACTCAAAATTCAACAATTATTTTGTTAGATTAATTGGTGTCCAACAGTGTGTGGCTTTATTGTAACACCCTGTTACAACTAACCCCGCTGTGTCGTGTTTTCCTCAACACTGGCTAGCAGTCACTGTGGGTTTTATGCATCTTTCAAAATGGTTTCATCTTTTAGCGTAGAAGACGGTGATCACAACAATATAAGATTTCACTAACATACTTTCACAGATTTGTTTGAAATAAAAAATATTGACTACAATAAAAAATACTTTTATGCTGCAAAAATGGTTTCTCCTGTGTTTCTCATTCAAATTTTGCTGAACTTTTTAAATAATTGGCAGGAAGACGTCTGCAGACACTGTGGTGAAAACCACCAGCCTGATCTCACGAGGAAACGTAAGTATTTTACGTTTTGTCAGTTTAGTGGCTAAGTTCAGTTGTACGAAAATGCCCGCTGGTTGGTAAAGCCTAGAACCATTGACATTCTTGCTGTGAGGCAACAGCACTAAGCACTGGGCCACCGTGTCACCCATCTAGGAAAGAGGAGGAGTAGGGGTGGAAGGGGAGATTCTTCAAAGTGAAGATAGCGGTGATATGAAGCCCGGGGTATGTATAGTAACTTAGGGATCATCTGATTGGTGCGTAGTGAATTGGATAATGTGGGTCCAGCCGCTAGCAATCATAAGCACGTGATCCTCTCGAAATTAGTTTATAAATAAACTTCACGTAATGTAGGTTAAATTTAGTTTTTTTTGCAACATACAGGAAAAAATATAGATTCATTAAAATAATTAAATCTTAATTGTTTCCTGGATTAAACTGGCATCTCCTGGATTTTGAAGGCATTAGAAGATACAAACAGGAAGGACTTTATGTATTAAATCAGTGTTTTACTCAAAAATAATTTTTATGTATTTTAAATGTGGGTCAAGAAACTTACATGGCCCACATATCTATTTTTAACATCTGGGCCAAATAAATCATTTGGCATCTGGCCCATGTCACGCGTGCCACCTTAAAGACAGTGCCACTTTTGCCAAACCCGATCAGGGCCGGCCCTGTACATTTGGGGGCCCTAAGCAGAATGTTTTTGGGGCCCTACCTTGCTCTAAGTAGTGGAGTATTGCCA